>MU713361.1:8924-68419 GCA_026770625.1 Nicotiana glauca
GAATTGGTAGCCTATTGGCACATTGGGGCATCATATGCGACTTATAATTTTGTCTGGAGTGGCTTATTGCCCGAGCAGTTCGTACTGGGCGAGACGAGATCATTGAATTTGAGATCAGTGCAATCTGAGTATGTGAAGTAAATTAAAGAGCTAAGACCATTGTTTGGCTCAGAATGATGTGATAGTTCTCACCAAGAGTATAGAATTAATAAATTGTTTCGGTAGTAATTATGAATGTGTAAAGGTCTCATCCGTCGTGTCAGTATTGTAAGAATTTGAACAAGACCTGTTTATGTCATGCAGAGCATGGGATGTGTAGTGATTCCTCCTAAGTGATTAGATAAATGGTCTTCGGATGATTAGGGAAAATGATATTGCTAAGTGGAAGTGATTTGACGAGAGTATATGTCTCAGAAAAAGGTAATGTGATTAACTGATTATGTTTCAGCAGTATTGCGACATGTTCTTGTTGGGTCCACTGGTGGTATTCGAGTTGCTCGGTAGCACAGGTATGATGATTTGTGTGTTATATGGAGTTCTGATGTACATGCTATTTTGTGGTGGTGGATCTCTATTCGCTGGTATGTTATATTTTGGATATGATGTTGGAATTCAGACTGGTTGTCTTAGTGTTGGGTGATTTTGAACTATTGCATTAAGTGGTGAAGTGCGTTAGAATATGTTTTAGCAGAATGATTTATATTTCAAAGAACCGGCGGATAGCTGGGAAGGAGTGCTTTCTTAATTGGGAATTTGTGGTGGATGACAGTGCAGAGGTTGCTATCATTGATCCCGTTCCGGTATTGAGGGACTTTTCGGATGCGTTTCTTATTAGTGAGCGTATTATGCAAGTTGTGGTTAGGCCGTATTGATTGTGTCATGTCACCAGGATGGTGTGTTTGGTCAAGGAGATCATGGGGATCATTAATGAATATAAACGGATTTGATTTCAACATGTTTGATGGGTAAATATCGAGGTTCAGTTCAAAAATTTGTGATCGTAATTGCCAGAGGAGATATGGCCTCGTGAATGGTTGATCAGAGCAATGATTATTGTTTATGGCGTGTTTCAATTATCGTTGGTAGTATATGAAAGTGTTGGAATGAGACCTTGGCTAATAAGAGATTTCTATTGGTATTCGTTTGTCGTAGGTGGCTGTGGTGAATGGAAGTTATGAATATGTTTGAGTTATGTGGTATATCATATGATTGCAGCCGAGGTTGCATGTATGGGTTATTACAGTGGGTTCGGGTTTACTCTGAATAAAGACGTGAGGTTCTGATCTTGTGTAAGATTTCGGAAAGTGAAATGTGGTTCTATGGTTTATGGACTAGGTGGATTGCGAAAAAAATTCAGCTATGTTGTGTTATCGTGCCTATGCTAGATAGGGTGACGTGGGGTCATCCCCGGGTACATACATGGTAAAGTTATTCAGCTATTGGTGGAATTCTAGAACAACTCTGGGTACGCTCGAGGACGAGCGTTTGTCTAAGTTGGGGAGGATGTGACGACCCGACCCGTCGTCTTATGAGTTACCGCCCCGTTTCTCCCACAATATGCTTCTCTATGTTTCAATATCAGTATTTGAGGTGATCGGGTAGAATTGGATTGATTTTAGATGGAAATGAGACACATAGCCTCTTAAAGAGAAGCTTGGTTTGGAAAACGTCAACCAAAAGTTGACTATTTAGTTAGGGGGCTCGGATGTGAATTCTGGTGATTTGGTTAGCTTCGGGGGATTATTTGTGACTTAGGAGCGCGATCGGAATTGAATTTGGAGGTCCGGTGTAGAGTTAGGCTTGAATTGGCGAAGTTTGAATTTTGGCGAATTCCGGTTGATAGGTGAGATTTTGAACTGAGGGTCGGAATGGAATTCCGAGAGTTGTTGTAGCTTCGTTAGGTGATTTTCGATATGTGTGCAAAATTTCAGGTCATTCGGACATCGTTTGGTCGGGTTTTTGATCGAATGCTAGTTTCGGAAGTTTTGGTTGAACATAGACTTTGATTTGAGTAATTTGATGGTTTTAGTGTTGTTGGATGTGTTTTTATGATTGAAACAAGTTTGTATGATGTTTTAGGAGGTGTTGGCATTTTTGGTTGAGGTCCCGGGGGCCTCGGGGTGATTTCGGATGGCTAACAGGAACTTTTGAAGTTGGAAAATTTCATAATAGACGAAATTGTAAATGAGTGGGCACAAGACCTCATTTTAAACGATCATATATCCCGTTATATATGGATTTGTATGACCTAAAACCTATCAAATTAAAGCTCTTTGAGTCTAGTTTCCAACACAATAAACCGTTCGTCATTTGGAAGTGTATACAGAAAGTTATGATCATTTTACTGGACATGTGTCAGTAGCACGGCCTTAGCGCGGGAGCGCTAGTAGCCCGCGCTAATTGAGTTATCCTCTGCCTCACTAGCGTGGGATTAGCGCGGGCGCGCTAGTAGTAGGCCCATAAATACCCCAAGACCGGGTATAGAGAGTTCCCAAGTCATTTTTGGAGCAAGGGCTTGCTCTCTCAAGAGGAATCCGTCCCACCCTTCATTTCTATGATCCAAGGTAAGATTTTTGGAGTATTTTGAGTTGATTACTACTCCTAAACACTTATATTAACATGGATTGATCTTTAAAATCCATAGATTTTCAGGAAATTCCTTCAAGAAATCAAAGGAGGGTTTTGCAAGATTTCTTCCAAAAGATAAATCCTACACCTTAGACTTATATATATGGATATATTATGGGAATATGAGTATGAATCAAGTATTACAACTTATGGTATAGTGATTGGAGACCATAAATTCCCAATTTAAATACATGGACATGGTAGAGACTTAAATGTGTATATTTGATAGAATTTTGTTGGTTTGGGTATGAATGGTCGATCACACACGTGATGTTAGGAGTATAAATTGCTAAAGAATGATAGTGAGATGAATTGTTGGTTAATGGTGATAGTTGGAGGAACCAATACTATAGTTATGAGGTGTAAATATCTATGCCTACAAGATGTTTGATAATATGCCTAAATGGCCTAAGTTATGGAATTTATTACCAATATTGGCCCTATTGAATGTTGTATTGTAGATTAAAGTTACATAACTATATTGGATCATTGTAGTATCATTAAGGGGTGATTTCAGATATATATGGGTTACAACCCCGTCTTTTAGAAATCGAACTTCATCGATGTTTGTGTGATTTTTGTTCAGATTCGACGCACGAGGAGACCAATTTGAGAGGCAAGGGCATAGCAAGCTAGACTTTGGGCCGGCTAGAGGTGAGTAATACTTGTAAATGATATCCTGATGGTTTGAAACCCCGAATTTGCACATCATAGTGCCGTATTTAGGTGACTTGCATGCCGGATATGAGCGTGGGGTAGAGCACCGTTGGGGATTGTGACTTGGTCTATCCCGATTGTTGATTTTACTGCGTATTTGACTAAAATTACTTGTTATCATCATAATTTGGGGTGATTGCCATGTTTGGAGCCTTGTGCCGGCTTGTAAAATCCTTCGAGGATTGATATTTCTACATAGCATGATATTGCATATCATTTAAATTCAGTCCAAGGTTTTAAATGCTGTTTTGCAAACTCAGCCATAATTCTAAGCGTTGAAAACTTAAATGACATTTTAAATATATTTTGGGCTGGAAACTTCTATTTTGTAAATGACCAAGGGGCTTACTATATTATTTTCTGGACTGATTATAAAGTGACTTGAAACAGTGGTAACAATGACACTGTAATATATACTTGGAACAGTGGTAACAATGGCACTGTGTGATATAAATTGGTAAAGTAACAATGGTTGACCGGCCAGGTAACAATGACTGACAAAGATATTGCGCTTGGGCTGTAGGAGCCCCTCCGGAGTCTGTACACATCCCCAGTGAGCGTCGTCGATGTTAAATGGATCGGACTGCACGCCGCAGTAGGTACTGGAGTGTACCGTCATATGCATTGCATTGCATTCATACATTTGTGCAATATTGTTGTTTATGATATTTCCTGAGATATTTAATTGTTGTTCTGAGATTGTTTGATCACTTTCAAAATGGATAAAGTTGAGACAGTGGTAACAGTGACACTGTATGATGTATATGGGTCAGGTAACAGTGGCTGACTAGCGGTAAAAATATTGCCTGAAGGGCGAGTTATGAGTTCAATTAGACATACTTGCTTGTGTGGCTGACTTTCGTGCTAACTTGCACTACCTGCCCTGCATTTACTTGCTTAAATTGTTGGAAAAATGATATTTTCGAAAGTGATTTTAAACTAAGGCAGGTATTTTCTAAGGAACTTTCCCAGACTTACTGTTTTCTCAAATGGTCGCGTTGCCCCATATTGCATGGTGGAGTGCTCTTACGTGATTTCTTGCCACTCAGTTATTATTTACTCTTATTATCACTGAGTTGGAAGTACTCACTTTACTCCCTACACCTCGTGTGCAGTTGCAGGTATTGTTCGCCCGGTAGCGACTTATTAGCGGATTGAAGATTTGTTATCGTAGCTGAGCCAGGTGATCGCTAGCGTCCGCGGCACCAGATCTTCTCCCTTATATTATGTTGTTCGTGTTACTTTCAGACTTTGTTCCTATTTTCGGACTTGTAGTAATTTAGTGAACTCTATAGTAGCTCATGACTAGTGACATCCCGATATCGGGCT
Organism: Nicotiana glauca; assembly: GCA_026770625.1. NCBI lineage: Eukaryota > Viridiplantae > Streptophyta > Magnoliopsida > Solanales > Solanaceae > Nicotiana > Nicotiana glauca. The sequence goes on from MU713361.1 coordinate 13,599, forward strand.
GTGACGGGATGGTTCCCAGTTGTTATCGTTGTTTTCCGCACTTTTGATTGTGCTAATCATGTTTTAGATTTATAAATGTTAACTAACTATTAAAAAGGAAGCATTTGTTTTGTTGGCTAGCCTTGTCTTCACGAGAGGCGTCATCACGATCGGGTTTGGGATTTGGGTCGTGACAGTGGAGATGGCTGTTTGGTTCAGGCTACTGATGCGTCGTTGGTTTAGGGTTGAAGAGGGGTTCATTGGTTGAATATGGTCGAGGGTGACTGGAGGTGAAGTGGTGGAGCATTTGGACGTGGCTGTTTCAGGTGTGGAGATGGGTCCAGGCGTCAATGGCGGACAATAGGGAGGTCGACGGACTGACCAGTGGAGGAGCTCGCCGCAGGGGTCGTTTGGACGTGAGGGAGAGAGTGGTTTTGCTAGGAATGGTTTAGGGTTTTTCCATGGTCAAAACATGGAGACTAGGGTTTTTGTTTTGTTGTTGTCTTTGGAGAAGAAGATGATGAATAATGGTATTTTTGGGTTTTTCCCCCCTCTGTCATCCCCCTGTATCGTCTGTATCTGTGTGTATATGAAGTGTATGGTCTCTAAGTGTTTTCAAAAAATGTGAAGACCATGTGTTAGCATGTGTTAGCATGTGTTATCATGTGTTAGCATGTGTTAGCATGTGTACGTATTCTAAAATATGAAGTGTCCTCCATGTGTGTCCCCCACGTGTGGTGGACTCGGATTATTATGGGCTAAATCCGAAAATTAGGCCTAAAAACGGGTAGTTTGAACTCAAATATTATTCTTTGCCCGAAACCGAGAATAAGAACACGATGTTATTTAATTAATCCTACGTAAGCAAAATAACTATTAAAATGAGACTAACAATTAAAACAAAACTATTTTTTTTTGTAATTTTCGTTTTATATAAAGATAAAAATATAAAATACTATTATTATATTTTTCAAGTTCAAAATGACTACAAAACATTAATAAAATTATTTTTTTAATTTTCATTTTTATATAAAGATAAAATATAAGGTACTATTTGTGTATATTTTTTTCCAGTTTATGAGAAATACATAAACTAAAATTTATATATCTTTTTTTTTTTGTAATTTTTCACTTTAAGGTAAAAATAAAGTAAAAGAGTAAAAATTAGCTGAGATAGCTATATTAGGCCTAAACTAAATATTTTACGCAAAATTGTGAAAATTCTTGGGGAGGGTCAAAAATCACACGTCTACAGCTGCCCTTCTTTGACTGGAAACACAAAGAGTTTTCAGACAAAGAACGACTAGACACGTTTTCTGACCCGACCCTTATTTGGAGGGACTAAAATAAAGAGAAGGGAAGAGGATGTGACCGAGCCCTGGTATCTAAGCTGGCTACATATCCTTAGCTATAAAGGAATCAAGCCACTTGTAGTTCGGAAGTGAGTGAGATAATGGAGTATACCGAAGTGAAGAGCCGATCGAGGTTCCGTTCCGTCGAGGTTCCGGTCTCTGGTCCTTGCATTACATCAAAATCAAAATTTGAAAAAGATAAACTAAGCACATCAGCTACTAGTTACAAGGTTCCTATCTATTAGTCTTCTGAAGCTTGATCTCGAGTCTTGAATGGTGCTTCATGTGGACTCTGATCGAACATTGATACTTGCCAGTTGTAGGTACTAGTTCATCCTTTTCGACTTTCTGGCTCAGGACCAGGTATGCAGTTCTTGTGACCCCGGCCATGCCTTGAGCACACCATATCTTTTCTCTACTTTTGCATTTGGATTAATTTCTTGCCTTTCTCCTTTTTTCTTTTTCTTGTTTTTTCTTTATTGTGACTAACTTTTGTTGACTCGAACTTGAACTGATTACTTCCTTCTGGCTTCTGAATTTGGATTTATGTTGGGGATTTTTGTGGCAATCCTCCGCTCTTCGGGAGGGCTCCTGACTTCAAGACTTTAAATGTAAAAGACTGAAATGTATTCCTCCATTATACGGGCAGGCTCCCGACTTCGAAATTTGAAATTTAAAGACTGAATGATTACCATCTTAGGAGAAAAATTCATCTGACTAAGATTTTGACGCTAAGAGATAATTCATCAGACTAGGTCTAAATTTATGTTATCTCAGGAGAAAGATTCATCAGGCTGAGATTTTGATATATTAGGAGAAAGATTCATCAGACTAAGATTTTGACGCTAGGAGATAATTCATCAGACTAGGTCCATTTTTGTGATTACTTAAAATGTAAAGACTGAAATGTATTCCTCCGTTATACAGGCAGACTTCCGACTTCGAAAATTTGAAATTTAAAGACTGAAAATTACCATCTTAGGAGAAACATTCATCTGACTAAGATTTTGATGCTAGGAGATAATTCATCAGACTAGGTCTAAATTTATGCGATCTCAGGAGAAAGATTCATCAGACTGAGATTTTGATATCTTAGGAGAAAGATTCAACAGACTAAGATTTTGACGCTAGGAGATAATTCATCAGACTAGGTCCATTTTTGTGATTACTTAAAATGTAAAGACTGAAATGTATTCCTCCGTTATGCGGGCGGGCTCCCGACTACCAAAACTTGAATTGCATTCCCTTGTTTTCCAAGTGGGCGCCTGATGGCTGAACTTGAAATATATTCCCTTGTTCTCCAGGTGGGCGCCTGACTGCTGAAATTTGAAATATATTCCCTTGTTATCCAGGTGGGCGCCTGATTTCCGAAATTTGAAATATATTCCCTTGTTATCCAGGTGGGCGCCTGATAGCTGACTTGCAATGTATTCCCTTGTTTTCCAGGTGGGCGCCTGATCGCTGAACTATAATTTAAAACTTTAATTAAAACTTAAAACAATGTCTTTCCGTTCTTCGGGGGCACCTGACCTCAACTATGATTTCAAAACTTTAATGAAAACTTTAAAAGACAATGCCTTTCCATTCTTGAGGGGGCACCTGCCCTCAATTATAATTTAAAACTTCAAAATGCAGTTTAAAAGATAATGCCATTCCGTTCTTCAGGCGGACACCTGACTTCAACAATAATTTAAAACTTCAATTAAAACTTAAAGTAAAACGTCATTCTGTTCTTCAGGCGGGCACCTGACTTCAGCTATAACTTAAAGTAAAATGCCATTCCGTTCTTCAGGCGGGCACTTGACCTCAACTACAACTTAAAGTAAAACGCCATTCCGTTCTTCAGGCGGGCACCTGAGCTCAACTATAATTTAAAATTTCAATTAAAACGTAAAACAACGCCTTTCTATGCTTTAGGGGGGCACGTAACCTCAATTATAATTTAAAACTTTAATGAAAACTTAAAAGACAATGCCATTCCGTTCTTCAGACGGGCACCTAACTTCAATAACAACTTAAAGTAAAACGCCATTCCGTTCTTCAGGCGGGCACCTGACCTCAACTGTAATTTAAATTTTCAATTAAAACTTAAAACAACGCCTTTCTGTTCTTCAGGGGGCACATGACCTCAATTATAATTTAAAACTTTAATGAAAACTTAAAAGACAACGCCATTCCGTTCTTTAGGCGGGCACCTGATCTCAACTGTAATTTAAAATTTCAATTAAAACTTAAAACAAAGCCTTTCTGTTCTTCAGGGGGGCACCTGACCTCAATTATAATTTAAAACTTTTATGAAAACTTAAAAGACAACGCCATTCCGTTCTTCAAGCGGGCACCTGACTTCAACAACAACTTAAAGTAAAACGCCATTTCGTTCTTCAGGCGGGCACCTGACTTCAATAACAACTTAAAAAGGTAACGCCTCCGTTCTACGGGCGGGCTCCCGATGTCATCAACTTACCTTATCTGCATCCTACTATTGTTGTCCTTTCTTTGCTTTGTAAACCATTTCCTTCCACTAGAAATACCTTCAGAACCGCTTCCTTCAAAAACAAAACTTGTGTTGTCTTCCCTAGAAACTACTGGGGAATTATTTACTTACCTGCTAGGGATAATACAGCTGGAGGAATCTCTCTTCTTCCCCTTCTTCTTTTTTTTAAAAAAAAAAAAAACTATTTTCTCTCAATACTGCTGGGGATAAAAGTGTTATCGGCTGGGGATAACGTTGTTGAGGATAATGCTGCTGGGGGAATTTTATTCCTTCAAAATCGGTGCTTTATTCTTTTGGAAGCTGCTGGGGATGACACTTGGCTTTTGCTCTTTCTGAACACCAGTTTCGTCCCTTTGTTCTGTCCGCTGGGGGTACAACTCCTTTCATTAAAATTTATTATTTTCTTTCTTTAAGCACCGCTGGGGATAATACTGGTTCAAAGACCACATCCCGTGAAACTGGTGTTATCTTTTTTCTTCCCCAAGTGAATACCTGTCTTCCAGAAAATTTTCCAAATGAAAGGAAAATTTTCTGCCCCAGTTTGATAATTTTCCTCGTGGCATGCCTTTCCGCCATCAATGTCATTTCCTTTTTCCTGCTTCAAATCAAAGAAAAATTGTTAGTTCAAAATGCGGTGGTTGGTTGTGATGCTCCTGCCGGGGATGGTTCTCCTCCTCTTTCCCTGCTCAGCGTTTCATTATCAAAACTTGTTGGGGATGTTATTACTTGCTGGGGATGATAGATAGTTTTTTCCTTTCTTGCTTCCCCGCCCTCCTTGACGACATCTTTATTCACAAGCCTTTCACCGTTGTTTTCCACTGGTATCCTGACCACCCAAATTCTTATGACAATGACCCTGTTTGAGGATCTTGCATGTTTTACTGATGAACCATTTTCTTCGTTCATCCTTGTCACTGGAAATACCTTTTCTGCTGGGGATATCCCCCCTTCTTTTGTGGCATAGCTAGGGAACGAGCATTTCCCCGACCTTTGAGTCTCATTGGCCTTGGCCTTGAGGTCATTAACCTTCGCTTTTTGCTGGAGATATCCTCCTTGACACTGATCCACCCCTTTGTCAATTTCCTCTTGCTGGGGAATATCCTCCTGGACACTGGCCTCTGCGCTTGTTTCCTCCTGGCTTATACTACTTGGATGTTCTACTCAGATCCCGTCTTGCATAATTGGAAAGCTGATGGCAAATTTTGTAGTCATTTCTAACTTGTTCTGACCAAACAGACTCTACTGGGGAAATTTTTTTATGAAAAGAGAAAGATAAAAAGGAACATAATAAAAGACAAAGGAAAGAGATGACTCTCTAACAAAAGAAACTATAAAATAAAAACCTATCAAACACGGATACCGACTCTAATGGTCATGACATACACATATGGCCTATCCTCTGTCGTCAATCATCTTTCAAGATTTCTGTTTGGTGATTTCCACCTGATTCTCAATCCTTATTCGACTTGGAGTGCCCGAAGGTTTTCACTATCAAGTCTCTCTCATTTTGGTTATTCTCTCAACTTCCCTTGCCTTATGGTGCCCATGAATGTTTTCACCGATAAGACTCTCTGATATGTATTACTTTTCAGATGGGGATTGGGGTGCCACCGCTAAGACTCTTTCATATTTCTTTTCTGCTGGAGATCATAGTCTTTTCTGCTGGGAATCAGAGTGTTGTCTGTTGGGGAGTGTTATGTTCTAATAAGACTCTCTCATTTGTCTAACTTGGCATCTTTTGAAGACTGATAAGAAGGTCTTTCTTTGGACCGTAATGTGGGATTTGGATAGGGCTAGAAAGAAAGGGTATTAAAGGCTCAAAACAACACAACCTGGGTTCAAAATTACAACCTTCGGAACTAAATTTATTTATAATAAACACAACTTTTGCCCCAATTTCTTGCTTGGGGATTTTTAATTTTTTGTTACACTATGACCGAGCTGTGAAGCGCCTACGTATCCTCTTTGAGGAATCAGGTCAAACGTAGTTCCCAATTCCTCGATGTTCTAGTTTTCCTTTTCATTCATTTTTTTTCTTTTTCTTTAACTCTTTCTTTGTTGTTTTTGTTGTTTTTTTCTTCTTTTTTTTTCTTTTTCTTTATCTTCCATGTTTGCGTTTCTAAATTTTTTGCTACTGATTCCGAAGGAGGGGTATGAAAGAAATCAAATAAAGCTCAAAAGGTTGACGACAGATAAAGTGTTTGGGTAGCAGAATAAAATGCCTTCGTCATTTCAATCTTCAAAATATACCAAGCGCACACAATGCGGTTAAACATTTGAAATATCTTTAAAGCACTGTTGGGCAACACTCTCATTTTCATTATCACGAATGACCCCATGTCAATTTGGCCAGCTTGCCTTTACGGTTTTTTTGTGCTTGCCTCAGTTTCACATGACTCGGGTTCCAAATAATCTCAAACCATTCTTATTTCTTTTAAATGTCCCGATCACCTCCCAATGGTTTTATGATTAACTTTTAAGATTATGCCAAAATTATGCGCGCACGTCATGTCACTAGAGTTGACAGAAAAGAACTATAAAGAGAAAAGACTTAGAAAAATGACTAGAAATAACGGAAGACGGGGAATTGCATTAGACAGACGGGGGAAGAGTTTGTAACTTTGTATAACAAAACAAGCACAATAAACTGGGGTACAACCCTTGGAACAAACCTAGATAATATTAAATGAGGTATTACGACCAACAGAAAACTGGACAAAATAGAATGATAGAAGGGTTTGAGTTACAAGACAATATCCAGATTACAACCCTGAAATAATCTGGACAATAGAAATGACAACAAAGTAAGCCACCAAATACCCCACTCTGGTTGACCAACAAATGGAGAGTTTTCCCAATTACCAAGCACGACACCCTAGCCACTGAGCTTCGCATCAATATTACTAAGGCCACTATCTGCTTCAACATTTTCAGCTTTAGTCCATACATCCCCAAGAGGATTCACGTGCTCCCTGTCACTAGGCATCATCCCCACAAAGTGTGCATCATGACGTGCAGATAAAGGGTTCTGCNGACTCAGTCAGTCCTTATTATTATCAAACTTTTTCTTTTTTCATTTCTTTTTTTTTTATTCTATTTTTTCATTTTTTTTTTTGCTTTTTGGTTGTGGTCGAATCTTATGGAGATTGCCTACGTATCATGACCCCGCATGAATCAGACCTTGCGTAGTTCGGGCAGATACGTGGTAAATAACAACAAAACATTTTTTTTTCATTTTTATAATACAACAAACTTGATAACACAGGTTTAAAAGCTAACCATATTTAACAGGCTTTGACGAAAAGACAACCTACAAACTCGAAAATCAAACAACACATGATCTAATCAAGAGAAATACAAATTAAAAAACAGACTGGCAGATTCCTTCCTTGTTTGCCAATTTCAACAAAATGGCTATTTCTGCAAACGTGACCCCTTCCCTATTTCACATGAATTTTGAGGCTGGGAAGGATTATTTTACAAACTTGTCCGTTCTTTTATGAAAATAGCCTTTCGACAACTGAAAGATACTCTAAGGATATCTCAGCAAGAACGGTTCAATACACTGCCGAAGCTGGATCGGCTTATTTTGACCAAAAATCACAACAGCATTCACTTGCCTACTGAATCTTTTTTTCTTGCTTTTCAAATTAAAATAAAAGACCTGGTTTTGCAAACACGACCTTTTAGCACCTCGGGGAAGAAGATTTTAAGGCTGTGTGGGCTAACCAGTCAAAAACCTTAAAAATGACCAAGGGTGGCTGTTTATGCAAAGTCAGTCTTCCGGCATCCCTTTCGGGAACATTCGGCTATTTTTGATAAAACGGCATTACCCGACTTACTTAAGACTCTTTTTTTTTAAATAAAACCCGATATTGCAAACATGGCCTTTAGCGCCTCGAGGACGAAGATTCTAAGGCTGTATGGGTCAACCAACCAAAATCTAAAAATTGACCCAAAAGTGGTTGTTTATGCAAAGTCAGCCTTCCGGCGTCCCTTTCGGGAACATTCGACTATTTTTGACAAACGACATCACCTAATTTATTCAAGACTCTTTTTCTTGTTTTCTAAATTAAAATAAATGACCCGGTATTACAAACACGGCCTTTTAGCGCCTCGGAGACGAAGATTTTAAGGTTGTGAGGGTCAAAAATGAAAACCTGACCCAAAGCGGTCATTCATGCAAAGCTAGCCTTCCGGCGTCCCTTTCGGGAACATTTGTCTATACTTGATAAGGACGGCATCGCCCGACTTATTTATAACAAAATTAGAATTTGACATTTTTTTTCTATTTTTGCAAAAAGGGGAGGTTGGACCCGATGAGGGTTGCCTACGTATCTCACATCCGGTGAGAATCAAACCAGCGTAGTTCTGCCGATTGGATACGGGCGAGAACAACTAATTTAGAGAAACATATATTTTTTATTTTTTTTCTTGAAAATGGATGAAACATACAAAATCTTTTTGAATTTTCTTTTTCTCTTTTTTTTTTAATTTTCTGATTTATGAAAAATGATGACAAAGTACAAATTTTTTTTGAATTTTCATGCTTCCTTTTTTATTTTCAAAATGTGGCATGGGGGACATAGGGAATTCCAAGACTTCTTGGATTTTATAAATGTTCTCCATTTGCTTTTCCCAAAAATGAAGCGTGGGAGACATGGGGGAATTCTAAGACTTCTTGGATTCAACAATGTTCCCCATGTGCGCTTGTCCCAAAATGAAGCATGGGGGACATGGGGAAATTCCAAGACTTCTTGGATTCCACAAATGTTCCCCATGTACTTTTCCCAAAAATGAAGCATGGGGGACATGAGGGAATTCCAAGACTTTTTGGATTCCACAAAATTGTTCCCCATGCCTTTGATTAAAATAATATCATGTTTATCTAAAAAAAACGAGCAGCCTTCTTATTTAACGTGATCAGCATGACCAGGCATGTCATTCGTCCTTAACTATCATTGGTCCGCCAAATGACCCTTTTACCCTTGAATAAATGCAACATGTAACATATATGATGCATAAAGATGGTCTTTTTCATTTCAGGTTACCTGTCCTAGACGGACCCAACCCCTGTGTTAAGTCTCCTAAGTCAAATGCAACATGATGCAAATAAGCGTTCCTACTAGGGATCCGGCATGAAGTTAAGTTATTCTAAGTTAAAAACCTGGGTATGTGTTCTAGACAGTGTACCCGAGCGGATAACTCGAGTCGGAAAGGGGTAGCGTACCGGGAGCAATACTTTTCCGACTTAACTACTGGACCCTTTCCTGTTCCTAAATATGGGTGACTGATAATCCTTCACCGGGAGCCCAGGCCCACTGGCTTTATCTCAACAAAGAGTAGGGCGCGTATCTGCGATTCCCGAGGTTGTATTCAGAAGACTCATAGGGGGTGCGCAAGAAGACAATTTATAATACAGTTCAACAGTATCAAAACGGTTAAACCATTTAGCATATATAACAGGAAACATGCAGAAAAATTAGATAATATACAGTCCAAATACAACAAGTATACCAAGCTCGAATTCTTGAACCCTGAACAAAAGTTTTGGGTTTCCTGTAAAAGTCCCTAGCGGAGTCGCCAGAGCTGTCGCAACTCCTTTTGCCGCTACCGCACCCCGCGAAGGGCGTGGTAAAGGGAGTTTTTCCAATTAAAGGACAATCGAAATGGGATTCGTTTATTAAGAGATTCAGAGTCGCCACTTGAAAGATTTGTGGTGTCCCAAGTCACCGGTTTGAATCCCGAATCGAGGAAAAAGTTGACTCTATATTACAGTCTACGAACCAGAAATCCGGATAAGGAATTCTGTTAACCCGGGAGAAGGTGTTAGGCATTCCCGAGTTCCGTGGTTCTAGCACGGTCGCTCAACTGTCATATTTGGCTTATTTATCTGATTTATAACATGCTTTAACTTATGTGCAAATTTTAACCTTTAACCGCTTTTAATATTATTATTATTATTTTAACAAAGAATTTCAATGTTGTGAAAACGTATGTCGAACCACGTCACATCAATGTACCTGTGGTTATTGACACATTTTGACTCCGTTGAGATTTGGATTTGGGTCACATAAATGTGCACCCAAGTTTAAGAAAGTAAATTATTAAAGGCGCGCCTAAAGCGACTAGCGTATCATTATTTTGGGTAAGGCCGTGAAATTTTGCTAAACGGCCCATCCTGAAATCTAAGTAATTTTACAAACACATATAGAGGGCCCCGCAGTTTAGTATTTTTGTTTGTCGAGGCTCGTCGCATTCATTATTTTTAAAAGAATTACAACGTCATGGAAATGCATCTCGAACCACGTCACAATCAATGTACCCGTGATTATTGATACATTTCGACTTCGTTGAGATTTGGATTTGGGTCACATAAATGTGCACCCGTGTTTAGGAAGGTAAAATTATTAAAGAATGCGCCTAAGGCGACTAACGTGTTATTATTTTGGGAAAGACCGTGAAATTTGCTAAACGACCCATCCCGAATTCTAGGTATTTATTATAACCAATTGTTGAGGGCCCCCGCAATTTATGCAATTTTTTTGGCGAGGCACACCTCTACTTCCAATTTCAAATGATTGCACTCAACTAAAGAAAACTATGAATGCTCATTACAATACGGGTATTTTGGTTTGGATCGATTTACCTGTTTCAAAACAATCTCATATCACAATCAGAATTAATGTCTTGTTAATGTCTAAAAGATATTGAGCAAATAAAACCATCACTTCATTGAATTGATTATAGTTTACCATTTGGCTAAGAATAAATTTCCTAAATAATTCAAACAAAACAGGCCAAGAAACAGTACACTTTCTTATTTGTACCCATATATTTTCCTACGAAAAGATTAGTCTTTACAATTTCTTCAACAATCAGATTTATAACCTTTATCAAAACCAAACAAAAAAAGAGAATCATAATACCAAAGCATAATACAGTAGAAGCCAATAGTACATATTTATTAAAGAACTAAGAAAATAAAATAAGATCCTAAACAACAAAACAAATCCAAATGAAAATGGAAACAGAAGACTTACAAACTCTTTGAAAATTCTCTTGTAAATCAAGTGGAAGACATCAACGCGAATAATGGAACCAAAGCCAGAGTCACGACCGGAGATGCCGAAGGAACACCCAACCGGCGACCTCGAATCCTACTCGAACAGGAGAGATGATGGAGTTACGTGCTCTACGTTTCTGCTGGATTTCCGGCCAGTTATGGCAACTGTCTCTGCTGGTTTCCAACAGGTTCTGGCGTGAGGTAATGGAGTTAATATCATGGGATGGTGGAGATTTTTGCAATGAGCAGAAGCGTTTGGTGCTCTAGTTCGTTGTTGCTCGGCTGGATATGGGGGTTCGTTACTGGAGTTTTGGGTGTGTCAGGGTTGAAGGAGAAAGGTGGAGATGGCTGTTTGGTTTAGGCTGCTGATGCGTCGTTGGTTTAGTGTTGAAGAGGGGTTCATTGGTTGAATATGGTCGAGGTCGACTGGAGGTGAAGTGGTGGAGGGTTTGGACGTGGCTGTTTCAGGTGTGGAGACGGGTTCAGGCGTCAATGGCGGACAATAGGGAGGTCGACGGACTTACCGGTGAAGGAGCTCGCTGCATGGGTCGTTTGGACGTGAGGGAGAGAGTGGTTTTGCTAGGAAGGTTTAGGGTTTTTCCATGGTCAAAACATGGAGGCTAGGGTTTTGTTTTGTTGTTGTCTTTGGAGAAGAATATGATGAATAGTGGTATTTTTGGGTTATCCCCCCTCTGTCATCCCCCTTTATCGTGTGTATCTGTGTGTATATGAAGTGTATGGTCAAGAAGTGTTTTCAAAAAATGTGAAGACCATGTGTTAGCATGTGTTAGCATGTGTATGTATTCTAAAATGTGAAGTGTCCTACATGTGTGTCCCCCACGTGTGGTGGACTCGGATTATTATGGGCTAAATCCGAAAATTAGGCCTAAAAACGGGTAGTTTGAACCCAAATATTATTCTTTGCCCGAAACCGATAATAAGATCACGATGTTATTTAATTAATCATACGTAAGCAAAATAACTATTAAAATGAGACTAACAATTAAACAAAACTTTTTTTTTTTGTAATTTTTGTTTTATATAAAGATAAAAATATAAAGTACTATTTTTGTATTTTTCAAGTTCAAAATGACTACAAAATATTAATAAAACTATTTTTTTTTTAATTTTCATTTTTTTATATAAAGATAAAATATAAGGTACTATTTTTGTATATTTTTTTCCAGTTTATGAGAAATACATAAACTAAAATTTATATATCTTTTTTTTATATATAATTTTTCACTTTAAGGTAAAAATAAAGTAAAAGAGTAAAAATTAGTTGAGATGGCTATATTAGGCCTAAACTAAATATTTTACGCAAAACTGTAAAAATTCTTGGGGAGGGTCAAAAATCACACGTCTACAGCTGCCCCTCTTTGACTGGAAACACAAAGAGTTTTCAGACAAAGAACACTAGACACGTTTTCTGACCCGACCCTTATTTGGAGGGACTAAACTAAAGAGAAGGGAAGTGGATTTTGAAATAACTTTCCAGGTTCTGGACATGGACACGTCTTACAACTTTCTTCTGGGGAGGCCATGGATTCATGCAGCCGCAGCTGTACCCTCTACCCTTCACCAAATGGTAAAGTTCGAGCATGAGGGTCAAGAGATCATGGTCCACGGGGAAGATGAGCAATCAATCTATCGGGACCCTTTAGTCCCATGCCTTGAAGCAAGAGAGGGAAGCGAACACATAGTTTATCAGGCTTTTGAAATTGTGGTCACCGACCTGTATGAAGAAGGAGACCCTTGTCCCCAACCCTTCCTTTCTAATACATCGATCATGGTGGCTAGAGAAATGATCCGACGTGGCTTCAAACCGGGAAAGGGGCTTGGGAAATCAGTACAAGGAATAGCAGAACCTATCACACTGCCTTCAACTGAGAAGTTCTTCGGGATAGGTTTAAGAGGAACAATGAGGGATGGGTGTTACCTCAACCACTGCCACATTTGTATGAAACTTTTGTCAAGCCAAGATACAATGAAGAAGAAGACGATGAGGCCTTTACGGCCGAAGAAATTGAGGAAATATGTGGGCAATGAGAAAAATGCTCTACGAAACCCATATGGTTCAATCAGGAGAGGGCACTAGCACCGCTGAGGTGTTGTATATGGGACCATGCGCCAAGTTGCAAAATTGGAAGGCTACGCCATTTCCAATCAGGAGGGAGTCTCGGTAGACTTGTCCTGCTACTTTTTCTGCATTTCGAGTTATTCCAGGGTGTAACTCAGATGTTTTCTTTAGTTTTTCGTCTTTAAATTTCGAAATGTAAACCCTGTTATCTTCAAATTCCAAGAAATGAAATCAAATTTCATCGTTCATTTTCCTTTGTTCTTTCTGGTTTTTGCTATTTTTCCTCTTTTATTTGTTCTTTTCAGTTCTAATAATACGGCTTTAAATGACATGACATGCTTGCGGACTTCATGCCCAGATCCAAACACGCTGTCTAATTGTGAAATAATGAACAAAGAACCGAAATATGATGAAGAAGAGGCTTTTAGGGAAATAAATCGAGAACTGGAACGCTTTGAGAATAAACCTAAGCCGAACTTGAATGATACGGAACCGGTTAATTTGGGGACTTCTGAAGAAATCCAGGAAACCAAGATAAGCATTCACACAGATGAGAAAACTCGGGATGCAATAATCCAACTCATGTTTGAGTTCAAAGATGTGTTTGTTTGGTCGTACGACGACATGCCAGGACTAAGTGTTGATCTGGTGGTTCACAAATTGCCAACTTACCCCAATCGCCCTCCGGTCCAGCAAAGGCAAAGAAATTTAAAACTGACATCAGTGATAAGATCAAGGAAGAAATCACGAAATAGTTAAAAATAGGGGTAATTCAAGTGGTCCAATATACTACATGGTTGGCTAATGTAGTTCCAGTTCCAAAGAAAGACGGGAACACCAGGGTGTGTGTGGATTATAGAGATTTGAACAAGGCAAGTCCCAAAGACAATTTCCCTTTGCCCAACATCCACATCCTTGTTGATAACTGCGCCAAACATGAGATACAGTGCTTCGTGGATTGTTACGCCGGATATCACCAGGTATTGATGGACGAAGAAGACGCCGAAAAGACAGCCTTTACCACACCATGGGGTACATATTGTTATAGAATCATGCCGTTTGGTTTGAAGAATGTTGGGGCGACCTACATGAGGGCCATGACCACCATTTTCCATGATATGATGCATCAGGAAATAGAAGTATATGTGGACGACGTGATCATCAAGTCCAGAACCCGGGATGACCATGTTCGAGATTTGAGGAAATTCTTTGAACGGTTGCGCATGTATGATCTGAAATTGAATCCGGCTAAATGCGCCTTCGGGGTCCCGTCTGGTAAACTTTTGGGCTTTATAATCAGCAGGAGAGGTATCGAGTTAGACCCAACAAAGATAAATTCTATCCGGGATTTGCCTCCTCCGAGAACCAAGAAAGATGTGATGAGCTTGTTGGGTACATTAAACTACATCAGCCGGTTCATTGCTCAACTAACATCCACATGTGAGCCCATATTCAAATTATTAAAGAAAGATACAGCAGTCAAATGGACAGATAAATGTCAAGAAGCCTTTGATAAGATCAAAGAATATCTGTCAAATCCACGCGTCTTGGTCCCACCAGAGCCTGGGATGCCTCTTTTCTTGTATCTAACAGTCTTCAAAAATTCTTTCGGATGTGTCCTCGGGCAACATGATGTAACCAAAAAGAAAGAGCAGGCGATCTATTATTTGAGCAAGAAGTTTACTAGCTATGAAGCTAAGTATACTCTATTGGAAATAACCTGTTGTGCTTTGACTTGGGTCGCTCAAAAGTTGAGACATTACTTGCATGCCTACACCACCCACCTCATAACTAGATTGGATCCTTTCAAATACATATTTCAGAAACCGATGCCCACAGAGAGATTAGCGAAATGGCAGATCCTGCTCACTGAATTTGACGTATTCTATGTCACTCGCACAACACTGAAATCTCAGGCGTTGGCAGATCATTTGGCTAAAAACCCGGTTGATGATGAATACCAACCATTAAACACTTACTTCCCAGATGAAGAGGTAAATTCAATGGAGGCCACCTATGAAGACACACATGCTTGGAAAATGTTCTTTGATGGGGCGGTAAACACAAAAGGTATAGGAATTGGGGCAATCTTGATTTCACCCACTGGTCAGCACTATCCGGCCACATCCAGGCTTTGATTTTTCTGCACAAACAACACTGCTGAATATGAAGCCTGTATCATGGGTATGCATATGGCGATTAACCAAGATGTTGAAGAGTTATTGATTATGGGAGACTCAGATCTGATTATCCGGCAAGGCCAAGGAGAATGAGAAACCTGAGATGTTAAGCTTATCCCCTATCGACAGCATGTGGAAGATCTTAGCAGGCGATTCAAATCGATAGAGTTCAGTTACATCCCTTGGTGTCACAATGAACTGGCTGATGCACTCGCCACTCTGGCCGTGATGTTACCCTACCCAGGCAATACTCACATTGATCCCTTGGAAATCCAAATCAGGGAAAGGCATGGCTATTGTCATACGGTTGAGGTAGAGCCAAACCTCCAACCATGGTACCACAACATCAAAAGGTTTCTGAAAACACAAGAATATCCAGAGCAAGCTAGTGGGGATCAAAAGAGAACCATTAGACGGCATGCAAGTGGTTTTTTTCTTAAGTGGTGATGTCTTGTACAAGAGGACCCCGAATCTCAATTTATTAATATGTGTTGATACCAAAGAAGCCAAAAAGATCATGCATGGAGTACACGCAGGTGTGTGTGGACCTCACATGAATGGGTATGTTTTGGCAAAGAAAATCCTTAGAGCAAGATATTACTGGATAACCATGGAGAAGGACTGCTTCAGCTTTGTCCAGAAGNACAATCGAACGAAAAGACTCAAATTGGCATAGATTCATATTGGTTGCCATCGACTACTTCACGAAATGGGTCGAAGCCATCACTCTCAAATCGGTCACTAAGAAAGCCGTGGTAGATTTTGTGCATTCCAATCTTATTTGCCGTTTTGGTATTCCTGCAACTATCATCACAGATAATGCTGCAAACCTAAACAGTCGTTTGATGGAAGAGGTATGCGAACAATTCAAAATAACGCATAGAAACTCCACTCCCTACCGGCCCAAAGCCAATGGTGTTGTTGAAGCAGCAAACAAAAATATCAAGAAAATCTTGAGGAAAATGATTCAGAGCTCCAGGCAATGGCATGAAACGTTGCCCTTCGCATTATTGGGATATCGCACCACGGTGCGCACATCGGTAGGAGCAACCCCGTACCTTTTGGTGTATGGGACTGAGGCGGTAATACCTGCAGAGGTAGAAATCCCTTCTCTCCGAATCATCGTCGAAGCAAAAATTGAGGACAGTGAGTAGGTCAAGACTCGCCTGGAATAATTGACCTTAATTGATGAAAAGTGAAAGGTTGCGATCTGTCACGGGCAGTTGTACCAACTAAGAATGGCCCGTGCTTACAACAAGAAAGTGCGACCCAGGAATTTTGAAGTAGGTCAATTAGTATTAAGGCGCATTCTTCCTCATCACCAAGAAGCAAAAGGAAAATTTGCTCCTAATTGGAAGGGTCCGTACATCATCAGGAAGATATTGCCAAGAGGAGCGTTATATCTGGGTGATATTAAAGGAAATGATCCTGAAGCAGTTGTTAATGCGGATGCAGTAAAAAGGTACTATGTCTAAGATCTTCTATGGTGATGACTTTGTTCAATTGAGATGACGAAGGCTTTTATTCTCGCTACCCAAACACTATCAACCCTTTGGAAGCCCATTTGAGCCAGTTACTCTTCTTTGATTACCCTCTTTGGAGCCTGAAAGTGTTATTGAAAAATGAAAAAAAGAAAAAAACCAAAAACAAAGTTCGCCTGAACTATGTTCGACTTGATTCCGAAAGGATACGTAGGCAGCCTCTCCCTGAGGTTCAGTCACACCACACCAAAAATCCAAATCCCCCCCCCCCCAACCAAAAAAAAAGTGAAACTGGGGCAGATGTTATAATGGTTCGACCATGAGCCCATCTAATGGTTCCAAAGTTGTAATTATGCCCGCAACTCTTTTTACCCGAAACCAAGTGCAAGTCCTTCGGATCAATTACCTAAGGCGTGAGAGCTGAAAAATATCATTAATATAAAGCTTATGCATTCTAAATTGAGAGAAATAAATGAGAGAGTCTTATCGGTGAAAACCTTCGGGCACCATAACACGACGGGAGTTGAAAATGAGAGAGCCCACTTAGTGAAAACTCGCAAAGAGCGCTATCGGGAAACGGTAAGAAGAGAAATGAGAGAGTTCGATCAGCGAAAACCCGCAAAGGGCGCTGTCGGCCGAAAAGAGATTGTCTCATCACTGAAAGTCTTGGCAAGGTCCCCTGTCTCGGAAATATGAATCGATGGTTTCTCCAAGAGATGGAAGTTGGTGCGGATCGGGCATCCAGTCCAAGAAGCATGTCATGTCTATTTGAAGTCAGCATGCACCCCAGATAAGTCCTTCTTTTCCCCCGAAAGGGACGCCTCTATTTAAAATTCATTACCCTACTTTCTGGTTTGCTTTTCCTTGAATCCCTTTCGGTTCAAGTCTAAATCCCGAAACTGTTACAAAGAAAGGTGGCAGGACTAGTTGCTACAAGGCTTCCCCTCGCAAAAGATAAGAAAAGAGGATCCAGCCTCGGCAGGTGTGTTAAGCCAATCCCAACTGGCCAAACATTGGAAATGAGGGAAAGTTAAAGACAAAGGCCTGAAGAGCAGAATCGAATGAAAGGATCAAGCCTTACACGGGCAAATCTTCATGGAATCCTGAAAGTTGGGTCTTATTGGCCGAAAAGGGATCGCCCTTGAAAACTAATCAACGGCAGAGTTCTCGGCAGAAATGAGGCGGGGATAAAATGATCAAATACGATCAAGGCCACAAAACCAATCACCATTTTGAACTAACAATTGATCTTTGTTTGAGAAAATAAAACAGGGACAAGTCCAAAGCAACCGTGCAAGAAGCAGGTGCGACCAAAAGAAAGAAAAACTCAGAAGTGCTGAAGCACCTTTACAGCCAAATAATGGTGCAAAAGGGAAGTTTCCTCCGTATTCTTTCCTGCTTTTTTATCAAAAAGGGAGATAACAAAGACAAAAACCCCAAAAAAGAGGATAGTTTAGAATTCTCAAAACAACCTGTTACTTTCTTAGCTGACATTAGGGCTCCAATCCCTGAGTTGAGCGTCTTTCCCTAGCCAACATTAGGGCTCCAATCCCTGAGTTAAGCGTCTTTCCTTAACCAACATTAGGGCTCCAATCCCTGAGTTGAGCGTCTTTCCTTAACCAACATTAGGGCTCCAATCCCTGAGTTAAGTGTTTTCCTAACCAACATTAGGGCTCCAATCCCTGAGTTGAGTGTTTTCCTAGCCAACATTAGGGCTCTAATCCTTGAGTTGAGCGTCTTTCCTTAACCAACATTAGGGCTCCAATCACTGAGTTGAGTGTTTTCCTGGCCAACATTAGGGCTCCAATCCCTGAGTTGAGCGTCTTTCCTTAACCAACATTAGGGCTCCAATCCCTGAGTTGAGTGTTTTCCTAGCCAACATTAGGGCTTCAATCACTGAGTTTAGCGTCTTTCCTTAACCAACATTAGGGCTCCAATCCCTGAGTTGAGTGTTTTCCTAGCTAACATTAGGGCTCAATCCCTGAGTTGAGCGTCTTTCATAGCCAACATTAGGGCTCCAATCCCTGAGTTGAGTGCTTTCCTTAACCAACATTAGGGCTCCAATCCCTCAGTTGAGTGTTTTCCTAGCCAACATTAGGGCTTCAATCCCTGAGTTGAGCGTCTTTCCTTAACTAACATTAGGACTCCAATCCTTGAGTTGAGTGTTTTCCTAGCCAACATTAGGGCTCCAATCCCTGAGTTGAGCATCTTTCATAGCCAACATTAGGGCTCCAATCCCTGAGTTGAGTGTTTTCCTTAACTAATATTAGGGCTCCAATCCCTGAGTTGAGTGTTTTCCTAGCCAACATATCCCTGAGTTGAGCGTCTTTCCTTTACCAACATTAGGGCTCCAATCCCTGAGTTGAGTGCTTTCCTTAACCAACATTAAGGCTCCAATCCCTGAGTTGAGTGTTTTCCTAGCCAACATTAGGGCTTCAATCCCTGAGTTGAGCGTCTTTCCTTAACCAACATTAGGGCTCCAATCCCTGAGTTGAGTATTTTCCTAGCCAACATTAGGGCTCCAATCCCTGAGTTGAGCGTCTTTCATAGCCAACATTAGGGCTCCAATCCTTGAGTTGAGTGTTTTCCTTAACCAATATTAGGGCTCCAATCCCTAAGTTGAGTGTTTTCCTAGCCAACATTAGGGCTCCAACCCCTGAGTTGAGTGACTTCCTTAGCCAACATTAGGGCTCCAATCCCTGAGTTGAGCACTTTTACCTTAGCCGACATTAGGGCTCCAATCCCTGAGTCGAGTGTTTCCTTTTTAGCCAACATTAAGGCTCCAAGCCCTATGTTGAGCACTTTTACCGTAGCCGACATTAGGGCTCCAATCCCTGAGTCGAGCGTTTCCTCTTAGCCGATATTAGGGCTCCAATCCCTGAGTCGAGCGTTTCCTTTTAGCCAACATTAGGGCTCCAATCCCTGAGTTTGTAGATGTGTGATTTTTGACCCTCCCCGCGATTTTTCATATTTTTAGCACAAAATATTTAATTTAGCCTTAATATAGATATTTCAGCTATTTTTGACTCTTTACTTTATTTTCGTCACAAAAATAAAAATAACAAAAAAAGAATATATAAATTTTAGTTTATGTAGTTTTCATAAACTTTAAAAATACAAAAATATTACCTTATTTTTAATCTTTATATAATTTCGAAAATTACAAAAAAATAGTTTCATTAATATTTTGTAGTCATTTTAATCTTTGAAAAATATAAAATAGTACTTTATATTTTATCTTTATATAAAAAATGAAAATACAATAAAATAGTACCTTATTTTTAATTTTTATATAATTTTGAAAATTACAAAAAAAAAAAACATAGTTCTGTTTTAATTGTTAGTCTCATTTTAATAGTTATTTTGCTTATGTAGGATTAATTAAATAAAATCGTGTTTTCACTCTCGGTTCCGGGCAAAGAATAATATTCGGGTTCAAACGACCCATAGTTTGCCTAAAATTCGGACATAGCCCATAACAATCCAAACCATCCACACCTTGCACATAACACAAGACCATGGGAGACACCTTTACTCATTTTAAGGAAGAAAACATGGAGAACAAAATACGGATTAGTGGGGTTTTAAAGGGGGATTTGGACTAACATTTTTTGAAGAGCTTAAGTCTTAATTTTTCATATATACACGGTCATACACATGAAGGGGGAGGAGATATAAGTGAGATAACAAAAAATTCTGGAGGAGGAACGAGAGGAGAGATCTGTATACACTCTATATACACTAAATATAAAGTAGATATACACTGAAAAAAGAAGAAAAATTTTATACCTCCCCATTCTGCGAGGGAAGTTAAAAAGGGGGTGAGAGAGAGTGATCTGAGGATGTTTTAGAGAGATTACAGAAAAAAAAAGAAAAAAAAGGGGGGGGGACCTGGGAGACAGGGTATACACTGGATATACATTTCGTATACATAGGATATACAGGGGCAGTGAGGGACAACCCTCTTGACGGTTCTTATTCTTCTCCATTCTAAAAAAACTAGTCCCCTTACTCTCCTAATACCCAGCAAAAATAGTCCAAAATTAGCTCTAAAAATAGCCAAAAACAACCTCGAAATCAACCGATGTTCAGCGGTTCCGAGGTAGAAGTTCGCTGTCGATGTTCCGTCGCAGTTCCAACGCATTAGACGTTAATTACAAGTAGGTCATATCTGCCCCATGTTCCTCGTATTTTCCTTTGGTAATATGTATATGGGGTGTTGAAATACAATGCTAGTTCATGCTTTGTTGAATTTGTAATTGTGTGCAAATAATTGAATTAATAGTTCCATGTTTGGTATGGATTTCATTTTTGGACAGCTTCATTAAATCACAATGCTTTGCACTTTGTTCTAGTATCTTCGTTAATTGGATGGTCCACATATTTTGCTTTAAAAAAATGTGCTTCTAATAAAAGACTCGAAATTTAAATGTAGTAACCCTTAAATAATGATTAATTAACTAGGTTTTTTTTGTTTATTATTAGAGACAAAAAATCAAAAAAATAAAAATCGTAGTTTACTTTAGGACGATCCTTTTAAAATAAATGAGACGAGCCTCGCNGAGTGTACATTTATGTGACCCAAATTCAAATCTCAACGAAGTCGAAATGTGTCGATAATCACGGGTACATTGATTGTGACGTGGTTCGAGATGCATTTCCATGACGTTGTAATTATTTTAAAAATAATGAATAAGACGAGCCTCGACAAACAAAAATACCTAAACTGCGGGGCCCTCTATACGTAAAATTACTTAGATATCGGGATGGGCCGTTTAGCAAAATTTCACGACCTTACCCAAAATAATGATACGCTAGTCGCTTTAGGTGCACCTTTAATAATTTACTTTCTTAAACTTGGGTGCACATTTATGTGACCCAAATCCAAATCTCAACGGAGTCGAAATGTGTCGATAACCACGGGTACATTGATGTGGCGTGGTTTGAGATACGTTTTCACAACGTTGCAATTCTTTGTTAAAATAATAATAATAATAATAAAAGCATTTAAAATTTAAAGTTTGCACATAAGTTCATAATTGTTAAAATCAGATAAATAAGCCAAATACGACAGTTGAGCGACCGTGCTAGAACCACGAAACTCGGGAATGCCTAACACCTTCTCCCGGGTTAATAGAATTCCTTATCCGAATTTTTGGTTCGCAGACTGTAATATAGAGTCAACTTTTTCCTCGATTCGGGATTCAAACCGGTGACTTGAGACACCATAAATCTCTCAAGTGGCGACTCTGAATCTTAATAAACGAATCTCGTTTCGATTGTCCTTTAATTGGAAAAACTCCCTTTACCACGCCCTTCGCGGGGTGCGGTAGCGCCGAAAGGAGGTGTGACAAAGTTGAGCATTTTTCTTTTTTTTTGCAAACATTAGGCCTTCAATCCCTGAGTTGCATCTCTTTAGACATAGGGTTTCCAATCCCCCATCGATCCCACAGATTTTTATTGCAAAATAACTCACAAAATTTTCCTAGTAAACTGGGGCAGAAAAATTTTGTTCGTTTGTTTATTGTGGTGTCCGAGCAGGTTTGTCCTCGAGGCACAGGGTTCGAGATGACCTACAGAGTGAGTTTCAATCTAGAATAAAGAGGAGAAGAAAAGAACAAAAAGAAATGAGCTCGAATATTGGAGCAAACAAAGGTGCGGACTGCTCGAAATCTGATTGAAGTCACAAGCCCCCCCCATCCTGTTTTGCTCAATGTTGCAGAAAGAAACAAGCACCTACAACTCGCGAGCATCAAGATTCGGATCGAAGTCTACAGCAAAATCAGCTAAGACTCAAGATCAAGTTTCAAAAGAATTATAGATAGGAATCTTGTAACTCATAGTTGATAGACACAGCTAGCTTAGCTTTGATTTTTCTTTTGGTGTAATAAGGAGGTCAGTAAGCAATAGCAGCAACAACAATAACAGTGAAACCACAGCTTAATGGTAGTCCCAGCTACCAAAACTTCCCGAACTACATTGACATGATTCCCTTTTAGCCAGGGATATGTAGGAGACCTTTTGAAGCAAAGGTTCGGTCAAGTCTTTCAAAAAATGCTTCACGCGGAGTACTCAAACGGGCAAAAATCGCTCGTATCCGCTTACTTAATCTTTGCACGAAAATTCTTCGGGTTTCCGGGCAAAGAGGGGCAAATGTGAGCACGTGATTTTTGCCCTAAACGAATTACTCCAAAATAAAATAATTTTCTGATAGTTTGCAATTGTTCTGAATTTTTGTGTTATTATTTGCATTTGCATATGCATGTCTATTTGTTTAAATTAATAAAATACAAAAAAAATATGTTGCATTTGCATCTTTTGGTTTAATTTTACAGTTAAGATTAATTAAGTAATTTGTTTTACAAAAATGAGAAAAATTACAAAAAATTAGCCAAGTTGCATTTTTGTCATTTAAATGTCTAGTTGTGTGATTTTATTTTAAATTGATATTTAATTTGTGTGTTAATTATTAGTAGAAGTTAATTTGATTTTTTCTAGGATTTTAATATTTTAAATTAGGAATTAAAATGAAGAAAAGAACAAAAAATATTGAGAAAAATCGGACTGAGCCGTCCAAATTTAACCCAAACCAGGCCCAAAAACACCTTCTTAACCGGTCCAACCGATCAAGCTTCACAGACGTCTAAACGACGTTGTTTTAGTCACACTCGATCTGGACCGTTGATTCTATTAGATCAAACGGTCCAGTATGTCACCAGCATCATTAAAACGATGTCGTTTCAGGTATGTTGATTCAAGCCATTCATTCCATTTGATCCAACGGTCGCCAATTGCCCCTATACCCCGAACCATATCCACCAAAAACCCACCCGGTCTCAATCCTACTCAAACGACCCCATTTCGTTAAGTAGGTTGATCCAAGCCGTCGATCTTAATTGATCCAATGGCCTGGATCAAATCCCCCAGCTGGTATATATTCCCAAAATAAACCCCACCTCCTATAGCCAAACCCCACCCATCGTCTCTCTCAGAGACTCAAACGAGTCCCCTGTAACGCCGCCGTAGACCACCATCAACCACCCACCGGAAATCACCTCACGGCGGTTCCGGTGGTCCAATGACCCTCATATTTACACCATTGAACCCCCACAACCTCCCCATTCCAACAATCCTATCAGCTTCCTTCGAATCCCAACCAGACTCTTCGAATATCCAATCGAAGAATCAGGCCCCAACCCAAGTTTGTCTAATGGCCACCAAATCAACATCATGCCACCCCTGGACCTCCCTCACCGCCTTAACAACATTAGTTCCCCTCGAATCAACCTGGAATTCATCGAATAATGAATCAAAGCCAAAAACCCTAGCGCCGCCCTAAAATCCCTGGTGGCGGTGCTATCACCAAACCCTCCCAGAATCACACCTGGTAGGTACTGATCCTTAGGCACTTAGCTTCAGGGCTCAAGTCGTATTTCAATAGGATTGACTTTGGACTTCTAAACAATCCTTTTGCACATCAACTAAGAATCATAAGTTGTTTACTTGGGTTGAATACTTTCATTGTATTCTTCGCGAGTCAGTCTAGTGATTGTATTTTAGGTAATTCAGTTGTAATCAAGTGTCATAAACAAAGTAAGTTGAAGTGAGTATTTTGCTTTACAAGTTAGAGTAACCTGTGAATCAAATAGGAGTAGTAGAAGTACTAGAGAGTATTTAATTACAGTCATGTAACTCATACATTTTTGGCTTAGTGTTTTAATGGAATTGGAACTGAAAATCCTACGTGGTAGGTCGTGATTTTTACATCTTTTGAGTCGGGTGATTTTCTACGGAAACTCCAACTAACATTGTAAACATTGAGGAAAATATTTAACGATGTTCAGATGTGAACAACATACGTGCATTCAATAGAGAGATGTTGAAGTGTCTCGACAGGAGCAGAACAAAGAGCGCAATTTGCAGTTGATAAAATATTTCTATCAAAAAGAATTTACAATAAAGTTATCTCCTTATGACCTATAGATCAGATGTTCAAGCCTTAAAATCAGCTATTTATGCTTGCGTCAAGGTAGGCTGCCTAAATTACTCCCCTTAAGGTGCAGTCCTTCAACAAATCCTGCATAAATACGAGATATTTTGTGCACCAAACTGTCCTTGTTTAAAATTTCCCGTGTATGAAGCTCATTAGCATAAAGAAGCCAAAAAAAAATACTTAATCTTAGTGAGATTAAGACAGCATGCCTAGTTGCAATTATGATGGATAGGAATATTACTAGTACTTTCACTAAGGGAGAGGTAAAGTGCATATACCGATTGGATAGTAAAAGACCATCAGCACAAGGATCACGAAAAAGGTTTATCGGCATTGAAGTTGTATGTTAGTCTTATGAACTCGTTGAATGGTATCATAGGTAAGATAAAAGAAAGGCTAGAAAAAAAAAACGAACAATTATAATGGAAGATGATAAATAAGTGATTTTTGGTCTTTCAATCGATTCAAAGGACTGAGGATAAGTGTTCTAAGATTGGTATCTCCAGAAATTCAATTATCGGACGAAAGATTTATACACTCTCTCGTGCCAATGTTCCAGGCAGTTCCAGCTTTACACAAATAGTTGGCCTTAATAATACTTTTTCAAATATAAGAATCAGAATTTTTAGGTATTAGGCTCGCACCATCACCATTTCTTTTAGTTATGTACTCAGCCGGAAGAATATTAGCCCAAAACCTATGCTTGTTCCATTTAATCCTCCAGTTGAGAGTTGAGAATAGTGAGAAATGCACTATTTCTGCCGTTAATTTTATTAAGTTGTCACGACCCAAATCTACCATGTCGTGATGGCACCTATCGTAAAACTAGGCAAGCTGATTCTTTTACCAAAACAACCCGATCTTTTAATTTAAAGATTTCTTTAAGCTATTTAATTAGTAAAACTTCATAAGATAAATCTGAATAACAAACTGCGGAAAGAAAAGCCTAACATCGGGGTGTCACTAGTCATGAGCATCTACTAAAAATTGTCCGAAAATGCTAAGACTAATACAGTCTGGAAACCAACTAATAACATCTATAGGAAGATAGGAGGGAGAAGTGTAAGGCTGCGATCGCCATGCAGCTACCTTGCCAACTCAAACAGAACCGCAACGTATGAAAAATCAACGCTTGCTGGCACGTCCACCAACCCCTGGATCTGCACACAAGGTGCAGGGAGAAATATGAGTACGCCAACTCACCAAGTAATAAAAATAAATAAAGACTGAGCAGTAGTGACGAGAAATAAAACATATACAGTTCATATCATGAAATCTCAGGAGAATACAGCAGGCTTTTAAAATTAGGGTTTTGAATCTACTTAGCTCATTTAAATCTAGTTTCAGTAAAACCGTTTAAAATATCTTTCAACAGTTTTCAAACGAAGTGATGAAACAGTGAGTAAAAATGATGAGAATATAAACAGCCTCTCGGGGAAAACATCACTCGTGAACAGCCCCTCGGGCAAACATGAATCATAAACAGCCCCTCGGATAAACCTCGCAGTCACTCATATATAGCCCCTCGGGCATACCTCACAATCGCTCGTGAACAGCCCCTCAGGCACAACATGAAACAAGAACAGCCCCTCGGGCGAAACATCATATGACTCATTCAGGATACCGCGCTCATTGGAGGTGTGCAAACTCCGGCGCCATAACAAGCCACGTCGTGGCATAAATCACATAAATCATTCAGGCCCTCGGCATCTCAAAGTTATAAATCAATAACAACATGGTGCGGCACGCAGCCCGATCTCATAATATCCTCACAAGAACAGGCCCTCGGCCTCACTCCGTCATAAACCTCTCAAGCAACTCGGGCTATCCGTAAAAATTGGGGTGCTCGAAAATAACATTTTATATGCATCAAAACCATGTAATAAAGACTGAGTTATGAAATTAGTAAACATAGCATGACTGAGTATAGATTTTCAATCAAAACAATGAGAGGATAATAAGAAAAGGCCCCTAAGGGTCCAAACACCTAAGGCACGAGACCCAAATATGGAATTCAACACAAATTTATAGGAATTCTTTCTAAAACATATAAGTATCATATAGTTTCTGTCAAATTCGCAACTTAATAGTTGCTACGGGACGGAACAAGTCACAATTCCCAACGGTGCATTCCCACACGCCCGTCACCTAGCATGTGCTTCACCTCAAAGTAGTAAAACGATGTAAAATTCGGTGTATCATACCCTCGGGACTAGATTTACAATCACTACTTACCTCAAACCGGTCAAACTTCTCCCCCGCTATGTTCTTGCCCCTCGACTCGCCCCTTAATCGCTCTAAATCTATTCACAACCAGAGCTATCACACCTCCTTCTTACCACCCGAGAAGGGATATAAGGGAGTTTTTCCAATTAAAGTAACATTATTTGAAATGGGATTGTTTTATTTAATCAGAGTCGCCACTTAGGATTATGGTGTCCCAAGTCACCGGTTTATTTTAAATCACAAATTGATAAATTTTGACTCTTATTATTGTCCACGAACACAGAAGACTGGGTAAGAAATTATGTTAATCCAGGAGAAGGTGGTAGGCATTCCCGAGTTCCGTGGTTCTAGCACGGGTGCTTAAACTGTTAAAATTGGTCTATTATCTGATTAACTACATATTTTAACCTATTGTGCATTTTAACTTTTGTAACCACTTTTAATTATTTTAAGAAGATTCAATGCTATTTAAAACGCTACATGAAATGCACATGTGGTTCGAAACATACTTTGTTTAACATTGTTGAAGATTGAAATTAGGTTATACGAAATGTACACCCGAATTTTAATAATCACAACCACATCATGGGAACCGTACCCATAGTTGTGATGAATTATTCAAAGGGCGTGCCTAAAAGCAACTACGAAGGTTTAAGTTTAATAAGAAATATTTGTGAAGGCCATGGATAATTTAATTGATGGCACACCTCGAATCTTTTACACTTGATCTAATTTTATGAGGGTCATGAGTTAAGGGGTTTTGTTTGGCATGGCACACCTCAATTGATTATAAAAAAATTGTACTTAATTAAGGAAATCTAAAGATGTTCTTATTTAAAACTAACTTAAGCTTAAAAAAAGTTATTATTCACGAACAAGTTTGGGGATATATGTACTTTAATCATTTTTGATAAAAGGTTTGGGACCGGCAATGGCCCATTTGATAATTAGCAGAGGCGCGATCAACCTTGAAACTGCGCTGGGCTCAGAATTTGGCCCAAAAAATGAAATAAATTCAAAGGCCTCGACAGGCCTAATTTCTAACCAAAAGCCGGGTCACATTAAGCTTATATTAGGCGGGCCCAGTTACAAGCATTTAGTACCTGGGCGTATCTACCCTTTACGTTCTAAAGCTTACCCATTTGCCAAAGAAATTTGCAAAAATGATTCACTTTGTTATAGGAAAATCAGAAACAAAAAATTCAAAATACAATCCAAATTCGAAGATTAATTTCACTAACATGATTTGCAAGACATAAAATACATACATTCATACTATATATCTACAATGAAACCTTAATAATCAAGGCTAAGCTGTTGGGTGTAGCGCCCAGACCCAATGGCCTAGGCCCATGAAGGCTTGAACCCAACATTGCCTGCTAGATGAGTTCTATCATTGAACTTGAAGACTGGATATAATTAAATTCCACAGATATGGGCCTGAGTGCTTGCCAGGCCCAACAAGTTTTGTAGGCACCAAAATTCAAAGAGTAACTAGTTCAATGTTACAAAAAAATACACACAATCCATATCTAACTCTAATAGGCTCAAATATTACAATAATGTTAATTTCTAAAGTAACTGATTTGCTATACAAATAAGATGCCAAAATCCAATCCTCCCGTGTCTCGAGATTTAAACTTCAAACATTCCAAAATCTCCTATTGCTGACTAACTACTACTAGTGAGTTTCGATTTCAGCTATAACCAATGAACTCAAACATTTATATTGGTGCTTCTTTCAACTCCCTTGAACACTAATCCTTAATCAACGGACTCCTGAGATGTGTATTCTCCAATCAATCCTTGTGATTACAAGGAGAAAAGCCACTGGACTTTCCTTGTGCATCAAATTGGCCATGAGCAGTATCATATGAGTGAAACAACATGTCATAATCATTTATTACTACAGAATCAGTGCTTAACAATGGGTTACCAAATTTTACAATATAAATTACTCCTCAGTGAACAACATATCAGTCTTGGTTTATACTTTTAATCTAAGAGGGACAAACAAGATCACAAGTGAACATAGCAAGGAGTTGTAAGCAGATATGATAGTCAAACCACCAAGAACACATAGAAGAACACATGTAATTTAGGCATGGTCATACATCCAGTGATTCAAACTCTCATTTTATATTCTAAGAAGATTGACATGGGAGTATCACATATTTGAGTGCAGAAACAACAACTAAAAGACCAAGCTAAAGGTCAGAAAACAGAAGGATGAATTTAAGCAGTGATGACAGAAACAACCCAGGGAAAATATATCACACCACAAACTTCAGTATCAGCTCATAACTTGATTCCAAAAACCCAGAACTCAAAGAGAACTCTTCCTAAATTTGTAAAAAAAAAATGAAGGAAAAATAGGAAAGCTAGGACTTGATTTTTTGTTTCAGAGAGTTTTTCAAGTTTATATGCTGATGATTACTAATGATTGTGTGTATGATTGTGTGGGGGAATATTTTTCTTTTATAGAGTGTACAAAAAGCATCAAAAGAAAGGAATATTCTAACCTAGTACAGCATCTTTCTACAGGTGTATTGTCCTTTTTCCTTATCCAAAACCAGCATTTACTAAGGATAAGGATAGTTGTCCTAAGTTCTAGAACTTCCTAATTTTACCCAATGTAAACCTCTAATTTTACCCTTTGAATTACCACCTATTTCAATTCTATCCTAAAATTTTAGATTCAGTTAAGTCCCTAAAGTTTCTATTTTGGGTAAATCAGAACAAACAAGGACAAGTTTAGAAAGGATTGAAAACTTTGGATCAAAATGCCTATAAGAATAAAATGGATGCAATCTAAACCAACAGACGAAAATGCTTAACTGATCAAGCCTAAACCAAAATTGAAACTAACAAATAATGCACTTAAACAGTAATCAAAACAAAATCAAAGATGCAATCGTAAGGAAAAACCTAGAATTCAGCATATATCAGTTTTTTTTTAAACTTAAACAATTTAAAGCAACAAACAACCTAAATAGATTGTTATTTTACTCAAAATAAAAACTGACTATAAAATAAAATCATGGAGAAAAAATAGAGTAGGCATCAAACGAACCTAATTAAACTAAAATCATGCAATTGAGTATTAAAATTCAGACATGTTTCAATCAGTCAAGAACAAGTAAACAACTAAGCAGTCGTGAATAAAAAAAATAAAATTCTAAAATTAAACCTAAGCATGCGGTTAATCAAAGATGTGAACATGGAGAGGGAAAAGAAAACCTAAAAAAAATAGAAGAGAAGGGAAATTACCTAACCTAGAAGTAGGATGAACTTAGTCGGCCTTGTTGGAGTTTGACCGAACTTTAGCAGGTTTGGAAATAAACCAAACCCACATGGATCAATGGCTCTTGTCAAGAGCAATTGACTCATGTAGCCTTGAGTCGTTACATACTCCGGAATCAATCAGGGTAGACTTTTAGGGTTTCAGAATCTAAGATCTAAAATTCGAACAAATTGAGGCTGATTTGGAGAGGGCTAATGGTAGTTTAGGGTTTAGAAGGATGCAAGGATTATAGGGTGTGAATTTGGGGCGGATTGGAACAGTTAGCGTTTTTGGTTTGAATCTCAGATTTGATATTCGAGAAGTTGGGTGGTGATTTGAGAGAAAAAGATTGGAGATTTGGAATGAGAAGGTTATGCGGGTTTCAGGGTATAAATTTGGGAAAGTTTGGTGGTGGTCCGCTGCCGTGAGGCGATTCCCGACCGGCGGACCACGGCGGAATAGGGAGGAGCCGACGAGGGGTGAAAGGGTGGCTAGGGTTTAGAGTTTAGAGAGAGTAGAGACGGTGAAGTGAAAGGGTGTCTTTGGGGTTAGGGGTGTGTCTTGTTCAAACACTTTTAAATGGGGAAGGTCTTCAGTTCCCAACCGTTAGATCCCAAGTGATCAACAGACGGGATTTAGTTAAGGCAAAACGGTGTCGTTTAAGACATGACCGAGATTGGGCTGGGTAATGGGAACTGGGTCGGTTGGTTTGGGGGTTCATTTGGGTCGATTTGGGTATAGGAATTAGCCCAATATCCAAATTAAACCATTTTCTTCAAATCCTAATTCTTATTTCCTTTTCCCTTGTATTTTCTTTTTTCTTGTTTTAATTAAAACTCTAAATTAAAATCCTAGGTTAGTCTAAATTACAAAATTAAGCTAATTATCTGGTTATAGGAATTATAAAAATCACTTAATTCTAAATTAAATAACCTAAAAATTAAAAGGCAAAAAATATAAAAAAGAGTTATTTTTGTGATTTTCAATTTTTTATAAAATAAATAATTACTGATTAATCCTAAAAATAAAAAAAATAAAATAAAGTCTAAATGCAATGCATGGTATATTTTGGTATTTTCATGATTTAAATAAAATTAAACATGCATAAAAAGGCAAACAATTAAATAAAAATTCTACAAAATTCCTAAAATGGAAAATAACTAACAAAAAATCTATTTTTTTGGGGATTTTATAGGAGTATTTCATATAGGGCAAAAATCACATGCTCACAGCTGCCCCTATTTGCTCGGAAATATGAAGGATTTTCGGGAAAAGAAAAAACGAGCAATTATGAGGGATTTTTGCCCGTTTGAAACTCCATAAGAAGCATCTTTTAAAAGAGTCTGACCGAACCTTGCTTTAGAGGTGTGACGACCCGACCCGTCGTCTCATGAGTTACCGCTCCGTTTCCCCATTTTATGTTTCTTCATGTTTCATTATCAGTACTTGGTGTGTTATAGTTGATTTGGATTGGTTTTGGTAGAAAATGAGACACTTAGTCTCTTTTAAGAAGGCTAAAGTTGGAAAAGTCAACTGGACATTGACTTATGAGTTAGAAGGCTCAGATGTAATTTCTGGTGATTCGGTTAGCTTCAGGAAATGATTTGTGACTTAGGAGTGTGATCGGAATTGATTTTGGAGGTCCGGTCTGGAATTAGGCTTGAATTGGCGAAGTTAGTATTTTGGCAAATTTCGGTGGATAGGTGAGATTTTGATCTGAATGTCAAAATGGGATTCCGAGAGTTGTTGTAGCTTCGTTAGAAGATTTTTGATATGTGTGCAAAATTTCAGGTGATTCGAAGGTGATTTGGTTAGGTTTTTGATCGAATGCGAGTTTTGAAACTTTTTAAGAAGCTTAGGCTTGAATCCGATGTGATTTGATGGTTTTAGTGTTGTTTGATGTGTTTTGATGATTGAACAAGTTTGAATGATGTTTTAGGATGTGTTGGTGCCTTTGGTTGAGGTCCCGGGGGCCTCGGGGTGATTTCGGATGGCTAACGGGATGAAATTTGAGTTGAGGAATTGTAGGTTTTAGCTGGTATCTGATATTTTCGCTTTTGCGGAATGGACCGCAGAAGCGGTTCCGCAGAAGCGTATGGAGGGTCACAAAAGCGGTCCATGTCTTAGTAGGGTAGTTCCGCATAAGCGGATGTGCAATCATAGAAGCGATTTATGGACTTAAGATGAAGTTCCGCAGAAGCGGAAAGTATGCTGCAGAAGCGGCCTGGGATATTAAATGAAATTCCGCAGACGCGGTATCGCGGAAGCAAAGATAGGGACCGCAGAAGCGGAAACCCCTGGTGCCAGAAGGGTTTTTAATGTTTATTTTATTCCGCGAAGCTTATGTTATTTCCACCATTTTTAAGCGATCCTGAGAGCTATTGGACGGAATTGAAGGGGGATTTCGACTAGGTGTGATGGAGGTAAGTTCCTTGGCCTAAATACATGAAGTTATGATAAATTTAACATGGAAATTGGTTGAAATTCATCAAAAGAGAGTGAAGCTAGGGCTTGGGAACTTGATGATTTAAAAATGGAATTTGAAGGGCCAAATGGACTCCGATTTTGGTAAATTTGATATCTATAGACTCGTGAGAAGATAAGGAATCCATTGATATAAATTTTTTAATTTTTCGAGAAGTGGGCCCGGGGCTCTGGTTTTACTAATTTCGAGATTCTTGATATTTTTCGATTGTTTTCGATTGGGTATTGTTCCCTTAGCATATTGTGATGTATTCGCTCTGATTTTGGATAGATTCGACGTGCGTGGAGGCCGATTTGATGGGCAAGGGCGTCGCAAGCTAAATATTACACTGGTTCAAGGTGAGTAATGATTGTAAATAATATCCTGAGGGTTCGAAACCCCATATTTGCACACCATAGTGCTATATTGAGGTGACTTACATGCCGGATAGCGAGCGTGGGATAGAGCACTGTTGAGGATTGTGACTTGTTCCGTCCCGATTGATGATTTTTATCGCGTATTTTTGACTGGAAAATATTTGTTATTATCACGATTTTGGCTGATTGCCATATTTGGGCTTCGTGCCAATTATTTGAACTCTTCGAGGATTATTTTTACTATTTCCTCACTGTTTGACTTATTACTTGAAATCAGTCATATTGTTTCTCCACTATTTTACAACTCAGCCACTTTTACTCAGATTTGAGTCGTAAATGATATATTAAATGATAATTTGGGCTGAGGACTACTGTTTTACTAATGCCCGGGGGGCTTGTGATGATATTCTGACTGAGTGTGGCCGAGGGTCAGATGTGAGGATACACTGAGGGATGTGAGGCCGAGGGCCTGGATGTGAGGATTATATATATGGATCGGACTGCACGCTGCATTAGTATATTAATGGACCGGACTGCACGCCGCAATATGTATATATTGGATCGGACTGCATGCCGCAGTGATATAGCGCTTGGGCTATAGGAGCCCCTCCGGAGTCTGCACCCCCACAGTGAGCGCGAGTACCCATATGGATCGGGCGGCACGCCGCAGCGAGCTATGGATCAGGCTGCATGCCGTAGCGATATATGGATCGGGCTGCACGACGCAACGGTTATTATGTGATACTATTTCTGAGAGTGATCTGAGGGAGAGAGAGATCCCGAGGGGCCGAGAGTGTTGTTGAGAGTGAGCCCGAGGGACTGGTTCAGTTTGAGATAATGCCCGAGGGGCGAGCTTTTATGTGCTCATCTTGCATGATTATTTGCCTCTTTACCTGTTATACCGTGGTATTTGTGCCCGAGGGGCGGATTTTCTGTGCGTATCAGCACTAGAGGTTTTGAAATTATTTTTCGTAATCACTGAAAAGATCATTTTCAAAAAAGATTTGAACTGAGCCAAGGTAATTCTAAAGATTTCACAGATTTTACTATTTTTCTCATAAAATTGTACCCGGCTTCTGTATAGTATGTTGGTTGCTTTATGTGATTTCTTGCTGCTCAGTTATTATTTATTTTTATTACTCACTGAGTTGGAGTACTCACTTTATTCCCTGCACCTCGCGTGCAGATGCAGGTATTGTTCACCCGGTAGCGGGTTTTGAGCTGGTTGAAGGTATTGCTATCATAGCTGCAGAGTGACCGCCAGCGTTCGCGGCATCGGATCACTTCCTTTGGTTCTAAATTTTATTCTGTATATTGTTGGCCCTGTAGTTGTATTTAGACTTCTCTAGATGCTCGTAACTTGTGACACCCCGGTCGGGCTGTATTGTGTTGTAATTACATTAATTAATATCATTAATTCATATTCGAACTGTTATATAACTGATTAACTGCTTTAAAGTGGTGTTCTGAAATGGTCTGGCTAGCCTTGTCTCCACGAGAGGTTCCATCATGACCGGAGCGGAGTTTGCGTCGTGACAAGATGTTGCCTACATATCCTTAGCTATAAAGGAATCAGGTCAGTGTAGTTTTGGAAGTTTTGGTAGCTGCGACTACCGAAAAAATATGGTTTCACTGCAGATGTTGTTTCGGCTTGCTGAACACCTTGTTCACCAAAATGAAAGGTGAAAATCTAAACTAGCTAAGCCTATCAACTACGAGTCACAAGATTCCTATCTATAAGCCGTCTAAAGCTTGATCTTGAGTCTTGGCTGGTTCTTGCTACAGACTCTGATCTGAATCTTGATGCTCGTTAGCTGCAGGTATTGGTTCTTCCTTTTTCAACTTCTCGGATCAAGGCGGGACGTGCAAAGCTTGTGACTTCAATCACGTCTTGAGCAGTCCGCATCTTTTCTCCGCTTCTGCATTTTGAG
The DNA here is from genome assembly GCA_026770625.1 of Nicotiana glauca. NCBI lineage: Eukaryota > Viridiplantae > Streptophyta > Magnoliopsida > Solanales > Solanaceae > Nicotiana > Nicotiana glauca. The sequence continues at coordinate 48,505 of MU713361.1, forward strand.
TTCAACTTTTTTTCTTGTTTCTTCTTTTCTCTTTTATTTGGGTTGAGACTTCTTCTTTTGGTTATCTCAAACCTTGTGCTTCACAGTGAAAACATGTTCAGGCACCAAAGCAAACAAACGAATGAAATTTTTTCTTCACTAGGAAAATTTCGTGAGTTATTGTAACCAAATCTAAACTATCTCTTTATTAAAAGGAATAAGATCAGGATTGTGTAACCTTAGGAAAAAGAGATTAGGCAGTGGAGCCCTATATCTATAATGAAATCAACTAGGTATTGGGGCCCTAAGTTGGAAAGATTGCCAGTTTATGCTGGAAAAATGGCCGGGTTATGCCAGAAAGGTCCTCGGGTTATGCCAGGAAAGTCGACGAGTTATGCTAAAAAATAAAAGGGTCCTCAGGTTATGCCCACGAGTTATGCCGGGAAACTCATCGGGTTATGCCGAAAAAGAAAAAGGGTCCTCCGGTTATGTCGGGGTGGTCCACGGGTTATGCCAGGGAGGTCCACGGGTTATGCCAGAGAAGTTCATCGTGTTATGTTGGAAAAGAAAAAGGTCCTCCGGTTATGCCGAGGAGGTCCATAGGTTATGCCGGGATAGTCATCGGGTTATGATGGAAAAGAAAAAGGTCCTTGGGTTATGCCGGAAAAGAAAAAATGTCCTCGGGTTATGCCGGGGAGGTCCACGGGTTATGCCGGGAAAGGTCATCGGGTTATGCCGGAAAAGAAAAAGGTCCTCGGGTAATGCCGGGGAGGTCCACAGGTTATGCCAGGAAAGTCATCGGGTTATGCCGAAAAAGAAAAAGGTCTTCGGGTTATGCCGGGGAGGTCCACGGGTTATGCTAGAAAAGTCATCGGGTTATGCCGAAAAAGAAAAAGGTCCTTGGGTTATGCCGGGAAAAAAAGGGTCCTCGGGTTATGCCGAAAAAATCATCGGGTTATTTCGGAAAGGAAAAAGGTCCTCGGGTTATGCCGGGGAGGTCCATGGGTTATGTCGGGGAGGTCCATGGGTTATGTCCGGAAAGTCATCGGGTTATGCCAGAAATTAACTAGGGAGTGGAGCCCTGTAATGGAAAAGACTGCCAGGTTATGCTGGGAGCGACTAGGGAATGGAACCCTATGTTGGAAAAACAAAGCTAGAGATTGGAGGCCCTATGCTACCATGGTTTTGAATTTTCTTTGCTTTCTTTTCATTTTACTTTTAGCACATTATTCAGGAGAATGCATGAAGAGTTTGAAAGGGACTTCCCTTTTTGGGTTAACTTCCGTTATAGGACCATTCTGGTCTCTGCGCACCTTGCTTTTATTGCATATGCTTCTTGCGAGGTTATCTTGGACTGCACCTATTTTCAAATCAAAGAACAATTTGTCAGTTTGAAAAGGTGGTTGGTTTTGTGGCCTTGAGTGTTTTGATCTCGGCCCAACTCTTTTGATGAAATCCTTTACTGCTTGCTGGCTTTCTGCAGACTGATCTCTCTTCCAAAACTAGGTATCTTGATTTTTTCAAAATTTCACATGATGGCTAACCCGTGTGGGGCTTTGGCCTTTCTTATTTTTCCTTTATGGGCCCTTTACTTTGGATTTCTTTCCTTTTCAATAATTTTGACTCTGGAGCATCGGCCATCATGGCCAGTCGAGATCGATTTGATGCACCTGCTGAGGCTAGGTGCTTTTCCTTGAATTTTAGCTTTTATTAAACAGAAACCTGCAAAACCAATCTTGCCATCTTTTATTTGGATTAGTTTCGAAGGGGGATTAAACTTAAAGGGATTCAAAGAAAGTATACAAAGGACATGATAATGAATTTAACGAGAAATGTACCTTCCGGAGGAAGGAAAGAAGGACTTATCTGGAGTGCATGCAGACTTCAATAGACATGACATGCTTCTTGGACCGGATACCCGATCTGCGCAAGCATCCAATATCTCATAACCCATCATAACTCATACCTCAAAACCGATAAACCTTGCAAGGACTCTTATCAGTACCGATGGTTGTAAGGAATTCCTTCTTCTCGATCAACGACGCCCTTTGCGGGTTTTAGCCAATTGACCTCTCTCATTTCTCTTCTTACCATTGCCTTATAGTGGTCTTTGTGACTTTTCACTAACAAGACTATCATTTTCAGTTTCTCTACTCATCATTGCCTTATAGTGCTCTCTATGGGTTTTCACCAATAAGACTCTCTCATTTTATTTCTCTCATCTTGTTGCATCAGAGCCAAGCAAACGCATTCTCTAATTCTTGAACAATACTCACTGAATGATCAGAAGGACTTTGAACAGGATTTAGAGTAAAAGATTTTGGATTGAATTACAACTTTGGAACCTTTCAGGTGAACCGTCGCCGAACCATTATAACATCTGCCCCAGTTTCACTTTTTGAGAAATTTGGATTTTTGTTTTGGTGTGACTGAACCTAAGAGAGAGGCTTCCTACGTATCCTTTCAGAATCAAGTCGAACATAGTTCAGGGAACTTGTTTTTGATTTTTGATTTTTGATTTTTTTTACAAACATTTTCGGGTTCCAAAGAGGGTAATCAAAGAAAGATAACCGACTCAAAGGGTCTGCAAAGGGTAGAGGTGTTTGGGTAGCGAGAATGAAAGCCTTCATCATCCCAATCGGATAATATTGGCACTTAGAAAGAATAAACATAATACCTTTTGACTGCATCTGTATTTACAGTTGTTTCGGGATAATTTCCTTCAATGTCTCCCAAGTACAATGCCCCTTTTGGCAACGGTTCTCTTATAATGTACGGACCTTTCCAATTTGGGGCGAACTTTCCTTTTGCTTCTTAGTGGTGAGGGAGAATATGCCTCAAAACGAGTTGCCCCACTTCAAAGTTTCTAGGCCGTACTTTCTTGTTGTAGGCACGGGCCATTCTTTTTTGATACAACTGCCCATGGCAGACTGTGGCCATTCGCTTTTCATCAATCAAGGTTAACTGTTCTAGATGGATTTTGACCCACTTATTGTACTCAATCTCAGCTTCAACAATGATCTGAAGAGATGGAATTTCAACTTCTGCAGGTATTACGGCTTCAGTGCCATAAAACAACTGATAGAGTGTTGCTCCAACAGATGTGCGCATAGTTGTGCGATATCCCAGTAGTGCAAATGGAAACTTCTCATGCCATTGTCTACAACCCTCAATCATCTTTGTTAGAATCTTCTTGATGTTCTTGTTTGCTGCTTAAACGGCACCATTAGCTTTGGGCCAATAAGGGAGAGTTCCGATGCGTGATCTTAAATTGTCCGCATATCTCCCTCATCAAATGGCTATTCAAGTTTGCAACATTGTCCCTAATGATAGTTGTAGGGATACCAAAATGGCAAATGATGTTGGAGTGCACGAAGTCTCACTACTTCCTTAGTGACAGCTTTGAGAGTGATTACTTCAACCCATTTTGTGAAGTAGTTGATGGCAACCAGTATGAATCTGTACCCATTTGAAGCCTTTGGCTCGATTGGCCCAATGACATTCATACCCCAAGCAACGAATGGCCATGGTGCTGACATAGGATGCAGTTATGAGGGAGGTGCATGAATCAGCTCACCGTGTAACTGACACTGATGACATTTTCAGACGAAGCTGAAGCAATCCTTTTCCATGGTGATCCAGTAATACCTTGCTCGAAGGATTTTCTTTGCAAGGACATATCCATTCATATGAGGTCCGCATACTCCTGTGTGTACTTCATCCGTGATTCTTTCGGTCTCTTGGGTATCCACACATCTCAAAAGGTTCAAATCTGGAGTCTTTTTGTACAAAACTTCTTCGCTCAAGAAGAAGCCCCCGACAAGCCTTCTAATTGTTCTCTTTTGATCTCCACTGGCTTGCTCGATATATTCCTTTATTTTTAAAAATATCTTGATATCGTGTTACCATGGGTGTAACTTTGGTTCCACCTCAACCGTATTGCAATACCATGCCTTTCTCGGATTTGGATTTCCAATGGGTTAATGTCAACATTGCCTGGATATGGCAACATCGAGGCTAAAGTAGCAAGTGCATCGACTAACTCATTGTGAAATTGAGGAACGTACCTGAACTCCACGGATTTAAACCATTTGCTAAGATCTTCCACATGTTGCCTATATGGTATAAGCTTGACATCCCGAGTTTTCCATTCTCCCTAAGCCTGCCGGATAATCAGATCTGAATCTCCCATGATTACCAATTCATTCACATCTTGGTCAATTGCTATATTCTTGCCCATAATGCAGGCTTCATACTCGTCAGTGTTGTTTGTGCAGAAAAATCGAAGATGGACTGTGGCTGGATAATGCTGACCAGTGGGTGAGATCAAGCTTGCCCCAATCCCGACACCTTTTGTGTTCACCGCTCCATCAAAGAACATTTTTCAAGCATTGGCATCTTCTAAAATTACCTCGAATGAATTTACTTCCTCGTCCGAAAAGTAAGTACTCAAAGGCTGATATTCATCATTAATAGGGTTTTCAGCTAGGTGATCCGCTAGAGCTTGAGCTTTTATGGTCGTGCGAGTGACATAGACTATGTCGAACTCAGTGAGCAGGATTTGCCATTTTTCCAACCTCTCTGTGGGCATCAGCTTCTGAAATATGTACTTTAAAGGGTCCAATCTGGTGATAAGGTATGTGGTATAGGCCAACAGGTAATGCCAAAGCTTCTGAGCAACCCAAGTTAGGGCGCAGCAAGTCCTTTCCAACAAAGTGTATTTAGCTTCGTAACTAGTGAACTTTTTGCTCAAATAGTAGATTTCCTTCTCTTTCTTCCCGGTCACATCGTGTTGCCTGAGGACACACCTGAAGGAATTCTCCAAACAAAAACAAAGGCCTCCCAAGTTCAGGTGGGACCAAGACTGGCGGATTCGACAGATATTCTTTGATTTTGTCAAAGGCTTCTTGACACTCATCTATCCATTTAATCACTGCATCTTTCTTCAACATCTTAAATATGGGCTCACATGTGGAAGTCAACTGAGCAATGAACCGGCTGATGTAATTCAACCTTCCCAATAAGCTCATAACCTCTTTCTTGGTTCTCGGAGAAGGTAAAGCCAAAATAGATTTATCTTCGTTGGATCTAGCTCAATGCCCCATCCGACTGACTATAAATCCCAAAAGTTTTCCATATGGAACTTCAAATGCACACTTAGTCGGGTTTAGCTTCAAATCATACTTGTGAAGACGCACAAAGAACTTTCTCGGGTCTTGAACATGGTCATCCTGCATCTTGGACTAAATGATCACATCGTCCATATACACCTTAATTTCTTGGTACATCATGTCATGAAAGATAGTAGTCATAGCTCTCATGTACGTAGCCCCGACGTTCTTCAGACCAAAAGGCATGACCTTGTAATAATAGGTGCCCCAAGGTGTTGTGAAGGCTGTATTTTCTGCATCTTCTTCATCCATCAAGACCTAATGATACCTAGCATAACAATCCATGAAAGATTGTATCTCATGTTTGGCACAGTTGTCAACGAGGATGTGGATGTTTGGAAAAGGGAAGTTGTCCTTGGGACTTGCTTTGTTCAGATCCCGATATTCAACACATACTCGGGTTTTCCCGTCTTTCTTTGGCACTGGGACCACATTAGACAACCATGTGGTGTATCAGACCACTCGGATCACACCCGCTTTTAACTGTTTGGTGACCTCTTCTTTGATCTTATGACTAATGTCAGTTTTGAATTTTCTCTATTTTTGTTAGAAAGGGGGACAATCGGGGTAAGTTGGCAATTTGTGCACCACTATATCAACACTTAATCCTGGCATATCATCGTAGTACCAAGCAAATCATCTTTGAATTCAAACAAAAGTTGGATCAGTTCATCCCTAGTTCTTTCATTTGTGTGAATGCTTATCATGGTTTCTTGGACCTCTTCTGAACTACCCAAATTAACTGGCTTGGTTTCATTTAGATTTGGCTTAGGCTTATTCTCAAATTGTTCCAATTCTCGGTTTATTTCCCTAAAAGCCTCACCTTCATCATGTTCGGGTTCTTGATTTATTATTTCACAATTAGACATCGTGTTTGATCTGGGCATGAATTCTGCAAGCATGTCATGTTATTTAAAGCCGCATTATTAGAACTGAAAGAAGAAATAAGAAAAGAAACAAAATCAAAAAGAATAAAAAGAGAGATTCATGAACGATGAAATATTGATTTCATTTCATTGAATTTTGAAGATAACAGGGTTTACATTGGAATTTAAAGAAAGTAAACTAAAGGAACATCCGAGTTACACCCTGGAATAAATCGTGATGTGGAAAGGGTGGCAAGACTGGACTACCGGGATTCCCGCCTAATTGGGAATAAAGTAGCCTTCCAGTTTTGCAACTTGGCATTAGGCCCCATATGCAGCGGTGCTCGATTCTTCTCTCGGCCGGACCATGTGGGTTTCATACAACATCTGCCTCATGGCTCCACATATCTCTTCAATTTCCTCGTTCGTGAAGGCCTCATCTTCCTCTTCTATGTATTTGGTCTTGACGAATATTTTGAAAAGATGTGGGATTGGATGAGGAAAAACACAACCATTGTTCTTTCGCTCATTTGCCCATTTTTCATCAGCTGTCGTGGCTTGAAAACCCACACCAAAAAACTTCTCGCTAGCAGCCAGAGTGATAGGTTCTGTGATACCTTGCAATGATGTCCCGAGCCCCTTCCTGAGCTTATAACCATGCCTGATCATTTCCTTGGCAACCATAATTGACGCATTTGAGAGAAAGGGTTGAGGATATGGGCTTCCTTCTTCACATTGATCTGCGACCACAACTTCGAAAGCTTGATAGACTATATGTTTGCTACCTTTCCTAGCTTCCAGACACGAGACTGATGGGTCACGATAAATTAATTGCTCGTCCTCTATGTGGACTACAATCTCCTGATCATCATATCCAAATTTCACCATCTGGTGGAGAGTGAAAGGTACGGCCCCCGCCGCGTGAATCCAAGGCCTTTCCAAGAGGAAATTATAAGAAGTGTCCATGTCTAGGACCTGAAATGTTACCTAAAAATCCACAGGACCGATATTCAAAATCAAATCGATCTCACCTATAATGTCTCTCTTGATGCCATCAAAGGCATGCACACAGACATTGTTAGGCCTGATTCTCTTAGTCCCAATCTCCATTCTTTGCAAAGTTGAGAGAGGGCAGATATAACCTCTGGATCCGCCATCCAGCATGACTCTTTTCACATAGTACTCCTCTCACTTAAATGTCAAAATGAAGGGCTTTTTTGTGGGTAGCCCCTTTCGGGGGCAGATCATTCTTGCTAAATGAGATCTGGTCGATTGCGAAGAATCTTTCTACCATCCTTTCCAGTTGTTCAACAGTGGTTTCAATCGGAACATAAGCTTCGTTAAGGGTTTTTATCAACACTTTCTAATGCTCGGTTGAGCTCACTAGTAGAGACAGGAGTGAGACTTGTGAAGGAGACTTCCGGAGTTGGTCTATTACCTCATAATCCACAGTTTTCATTTTATGGAAGAATTCTTCGGCCTCCTCAGCACTGATGGGCTTCTTGAGTGGGAAACTTTTCTTCTTAGCTTTGTTCAAATCCTCCAAGTTAAGTTATTTTTCAACTAGTTTAGTTTCATTTGCTTCTCCTAGGACCTCTTTTCCCTTGTATGTCACTACCGCTTTGTTGTAATTCCAGGGGACGGAAGTGGGGTCTGTCATGGGCTTTGCGCGGCCAATAACCACGGGCTCATTCAGCCTTGGTGAAATTACTGGCCCCCATACCACATAGGTCCCTTTAGGCACGTACATCTTAGGTCCCTTGTTCAGCTCCAAAATTTTTTGGAAGGCTCAATGTCATTTGTTCTTTCTTGTGACCCCGAGGAACATAAAGAATGGCATATTTTGGGGGTACTGCCCCAGTTTTTGTTTCCACTGTCTTTTCTGCACTCTGAGGGGTGGATTTACTCTTCTTCTCCCCCTTGTCTTGCTTTGCAGCAGCCTTTGGTTTCTTTTCAACATCAGCGATGGCAATGATAGCTTTCAAGGCGGGATCGTTTCCTTATCTTCGTAAATCATCCCAATAACTGGCCCATTGTTGTGAGCCAGTAATGGGTTGTTGGTCACATTAGGAATTTCTTCATCCTTCAGCACTATCCAATTTTGCTCTATGAGACTTTCAACCGCCCTTTTTAGAGTCCAACAGTCTTTAGTGTCATGCCCTTCTACCATCGAATGATAAGCACATCGGGTATCGGGTCGGTAGGAAGGTGACTCTCGATTTTGTCTATTCGGTGGTATGGGTTGCAACAAACCCATTTGGACCAGTTTAGGGAAAAGACTAGAGTATGATTCACCAACAGGCGTAAAATTTGTTCTTCTGGGAGATTCCCGAGCACGGGCATTGTAAGGGAAATTATTTTGTGGAGGTCGAGGATTATACTGAGCTTGGTGAGGAGGGTTATTTCTAGGAGGTGGAGCTCTGTTTTAGTTAAACTATTGTTGTGGCCGAGCGTATGGTTGGGCATTCATCACTACGTAAGGTTGTGGGTCCATAGCATAAGCCACATCCTGGTGGGGATAATAATGGTGTGTGCACTTGGAGGGCAGTAACCTCTGGGTGGACGGGGATTTCTCAGACGTGAAGCCGCCATCGCCACTTCTTCCTTCTTCTTTCTATTTGCTACACCTCCGGACCCGCTTTGAATTGCTTGGGACGTAGCTCTTATGGCAGATTGACTCAATATGTGCCCTGTTTTCAGACAATTCTCGACCATCTCACCAGTCTTGATGGCCTCAACAAACGGTTTCCCCATTGCAGACATCATATTCTGAAAATAGTCAGCCTCTTAGGCTTGTAGAAAAACACTCACCATTTCTGTCTCATCCATCGGGGGCTTGACCCTGGCCTCTTGTTTGCGCCCTTTAACAACGCATTCTCGGAAACTTTCTGATGACTTCTTTTTGAGATTTGACAGAGAATTCCTGTCGGGAGCTATGTCTATGTTGTACTAAAATTGCTCGAAAAAATCTCGGGCCAAATCATCCCAAATGTGCCAACGAGATATATCCTGATCTATGTACCACTCGGATGTGATGCCCACTAGACTCTCTCCGAAATAAGCCATGAGAACCTCCTCTTTTCCCCTTCCCCTCTTAGTTGATTGCAATACCTCTTGAGGTGGGCTATAGGGTCTCCATGCCCGTCGTACTTTTCGAACTTGGGATTTTTAAAACCCAGGGTTAGGTGGACATGTGGGAATATACACAAATCAGCGTAGGATACGCTCTTCTGACCACTTAAACCTTGTATATTCTTAAGGCTCTATTCCATACTCCTCATCTTTCAAGTGATTTCTTCTTACCTGGGGTTCTTTGTAGTTTTCTCCTGTCCCTTGATAAACTCATATCGGGGTTGTTGAGGGTAGGAATTGGTAGTGAAATGGGCATTTCTTGTTGAAAGGATGGTACTTGAAAAGTAAAAGATGATGGGTCAAAGATTGGCCTGGGCAAAGTGGGTTGTGCCGTGGCTGAGGAATGTGGCGCAGTGAATATGTTGGAGGCCACACCCGAAATTAACACCCGGGGGTGAACCTCAGAAGGCATTCCGAGAAATTGGGCTGAGATGGTAGGATATCCAAGAGGAGTGTTTGGGTAATTTATTGGCACGTTGGAAGTTCCACTTGCCCTGGGAAGTAGCTCAGGGAAACCAGGTATCGTACTCGATGGCTCTCTACCATTGGACCAGGCGTCCCAAATTTCCAACATGAGGAGATGCGGAACCCTATTTTCCTTCGCAGCCACTGACTCTGAAGTTTGAATGGCCGATATCGGTCTATCCACTGGGATAGGAACTGTTGGCAGGTAACTCTCTGACGATATCTTAACACTTTCTTTTGATCTTGTAAAGTAAGGATGTGAAGACAGATTACCACAAAACCAATCACCTTAATATAGAACCTACTCAATAGCAAATACAACAAACCGGTTAGACAATTAACACATAGGGAATCACACGTTGGGCGTGTGATGCACCTATACAGTTAAATGTGTTTCTATATGCTTTGCCATGGTTGCGTGTTTCATCCCGGCTTTTGTTTATCTCCCCAATTTTTCCTTTCTTTTGGTGTTTTTCACCTTTTGCTATTTTTTGCATTTTGTTAATATTTTTCCCTCTTATTCCTGTTTTTCTTGTTTTTTCTCTTTCTTTATTCGAATTATTTGAAAATATGACCTGATCCGATTAGGATTGCCTACGTATCATGACGCCGCGTGAATTAGATCATCATGTAGTTCAAGGAATAAATGCAAAAAATAAAGAAATAATTTATGGGGTTTTCTAAATTGTCATTAATAAAAACTTCTACCTGACTATGTTACAAAAGACTCCATCATACTTTTCTAGGAATTTAAAAACTAAAAACAGACTCCAAAAAGACTTTAAAATTAGAAACTGAAATACATACTCAAAAAAACTAAAAATCAAGAGTACATAAGTGCTTCTAAAGTTGATCCTGGGACCCACAGGACATCACTCGATCTCGCCACAGGCCTATGTGCAAGATCTCCTTGGAGACGATCCAGGTCATTCATTATTTGTCGAACAAAGGACAGCACTGCGGAGAAAAAGGTGGTTTGAGTCATGTCTTCACATTCATGACACTTTGTGACGATGTAGTCAGCAATTGCTCTAACCCTTTCCCTGACGATACCCTTTTCTTGGAGCAGACGCCTGATTTGTTGAGATCTAGCTTCTATAACTTGGGTGTCATGATAGTTTTGACCCTGCAGTTGTTGCATATCTTCCTCTAGATGGTACATTAATGCATAACAATGTTCCCTTTCTGCCTTAAAGTTCTTAGCTTGTTTGGCCATCTCATTTTCGAGGGTAGTTAGCCTTTTTTTCAAGTTTGTAAATGTTCCCTCATATTTTCTTTCCAACTGCCGTACAAACTCTACTCGTCCCTCTACGTTCTTTGTCAACTATACCTGGGCTCTTGCCAGATTACCCTCGGATTTTCCAAGTCATCCTGGTACTCAGATATTTTCCTTCTAAGACCATTTATGAGTCTTTCATCTGTTCGGCTCCTTTCCTGATTCTCAGCAGCTATCTTCATATTTTGGATCTGGGCTCGAAGGGCTTTGTTTTCTTGAGCCAGCTTCTTCATTTCTCCTTTATCAGCAGCAGCTTGTACACTATTGTCAAATTTAAGATCTCGGATCTAACCGTCCAATTTGCTTATTGTGGCTATGTAGTTTGTCTCTTTTGCCAACCAATCCCATTGCTCCCGTGACCCATCAATGAACTGTTGGACATGGGGTCTTTTAGCAGGCCGTTCGGGCTCTTGATGGACTTGAAATCTTTTACCAAACCAAGTCGTGTAACTAGGCTCTAACTCTCCTTCGGATAGATCCATTACCCCAGTCTTTGGCTCTTGAAATTTACAATGATTCCAAATCTGACGAACTTTTCCTTCTGGGAACATAGTTTTTGGACCTAATTCGATGACTTGTCGGCTTAAATCTTCATCATGTGGGACGGATTGGTACCTACCTTGTTGGCGCAGCACCCTATGTGGAGCATATGGATGAATGCTCTGGAGACCCATTAAGAGAAGAAAGCACATATCGACTGACATGTAAATGACTTCAGTAACCAGGAGCCAACCGAATGTCCACTCAATTTTTCTTGAAGTCAAGGAGCTCAAATGCGCGAACCATGCCTTCGTACCTTCTGAAAATTCATGACCCTCCACCTGGTTTTCATGTTCTTCAATGCAGTTTAGACGAGTCATACCATAGTTCATGTACCCCGGACGGTGGCAAAGATGTTTTTGCATCCAAAGTTGTAGAAGCATGTTACAGCCCTCAAAAAAATTTCCCCCTTCTCCGCAAATAGTTAGAGCTCGATAAATCTCCGCTAAGATCATTGGAACAAGAGTTCCATTAGTCTTTTTAGTCATGACATCGGCCATTCCCATGAGGCCCAACTCTATATTTCCATCCTTTCTTGGCCAAATTAGGGTACCCATGAATGCCACTATAAAAGCCAATCCCCGACGTGCTTCCCATTTATCTTTGTTTCCTGAATGAGTTAGACCAGTATCTGGAGCTTCAAAACCATGGGGATCCCTATAACGGTAGTACAAGAAGTAGAATATGCAAAATCCCTCAGATAAATTTCCATCTTTAACTTCTCGATTGATGTTCAGAAGGTCCAAAAACTTATGAGGAGTCACCGCTCTTGGCGCCACTGGGAGACGACTTCTGAGATTCCCACTAAGATTGGCATAGCCCGCAATTTCCTCAAGCGTAGGGGTTAGCTCAAATCAGAAAAATGGAATACATTATGCGTCGGGTCCCAAAAAGGTATTAAAGCCTCAATTATATCCAACCTCAGTTTAATATTCAGAAGAGCAACAAGACCGCCTAAAGCTTTTACCACAGTATCTCTACTGACTTCCTTAAGTCATTCCACCACATATGGAGTTCTAATTGGATTTCTTCAAGGACTATGAAAGGTTCATTTTCAATAGTGCTCATCCTATACATTTATTTAGAGTGATTGGTTAAAAGACCATGATTTATTTTGACTCAAGAGAAAATTATCAGTTTTCAAAAAATTTCATTTCAAAACAACAACCGCATTTGCAAATACGGCCCTTCAGCACCCCAGCAAAGAAGATTTTAGTGCTGTATTTGCTAATCGACCAAAATTTGAAAAAGAAACCAAAGGTGGCTATTCTTGCAAAAGTAGTCCTTCGTCGCCCTTTTGGGGATATTTTGGCTATTTAGACAATAACGGCATTACCTAACTTATTTATGACAAGACAACAACATTTTTTTCTTTTTGGTTATTTTTGCAAAAATGGAGTTGGACCCGATGAGGGTTGCCTATGTATCCCACATCCTATGAGAATCAATCTTGCGTAGTTCGAGCAGATTTGACATAATAAAAACAATACCAAATATTTTTCCTTGAAACAATTTCCCTTTTCTCTTTCTTAAAATTTCGGTAGAGTTTCGGTACTTTTTTGGACACCGGGTTTTCGAAGACAGGTAATTACCTCTCTCGTACCTTAATTTGATTTATTTTTTTTCAAATTTTCTCCATTTTTCTAGAAGCCAGTCAACATGCAATCCGAAGCAAATAAATGCACAAGTAGCAAGTAGAATGCATCAGGATGGTCTTTTTTGATTTCGGGTACACCTGTCCTAGACGGACCCAACCCCTGTGTTAAGTCTCCTAAGTCAAATGCAGGTGATGCAAATAAGCATTCCAACTAGGGATCCGGCATGAGGCTTTGTTATACTAGGTTTAACACCCTGAGTGTATTGTTCTAGACCTGGCTTACCCGAGCGGACAGCTCGAGCCGAGGGGGCAGCATACCGAGAATACAGAAGCTTCACCGGCTTTGCAACTTGTTCGAACCTCGTTCTAAAATTGGGATATGACTCTAATAGAAAAGAAGTTACACGAAGTGCAAACTTCCTAGATGATTTAGAAGACTCATAGAGAAGAGGGTTCCGTAACAGTTTATATATAATTCAATCAATATCAAAGCGGTAAAAGCAGCATTTAGCACATTAGGTTCAAACATGCAAAAATCAGATAATAAATAAAGCCAACTGTAACAGTTATTCTAAGCTCGAATTCTTAAGCCCTGAATAAAAGTTCTAGGTCATTTTCCCCAGCAGAGTCACCAGAGCTGTCACACCTCCTTTTTTACTACCCTGAGGGGGTATAAGGGAGTTTTTCCAATTAAAGTGACATTATTCAAAATGGAATTATTTTATTTATTTTTAGTCGCCACTTAGGATATTTATGGTGTCCCAAGTCACCGGTTTATTTTAAATCCCGAATCGAGAAAATTCTTACTCTTATTTATGGTCTGCGAACACAGAAGACTGGGTAAGGAATTCTGTTAACCCGGGAGAAGGTGTTAGGCACTCCCGAGTTCTGTGGTTCTAGCACGGTCGCTTAAACTGTTAAAATTAGCCTATTATCTGATTAACTACATGTTTTAACCTATTGTGCATTTTAACTTTTGTAACCACTTTTAATTGTTTTAGGAAGATTCAATGCTATTTAAAACGCTACATGAAATGCAACTGTGGTTCGTAACACTCTTTATTTAACATTGTTGAAGATTGAAATTGGGTAACATGAAATGTACACCCATATTTTAATAATCACAATCACATCACGGGAACCGTACCCATAGTTATGATGAATTATTTAAAGGAAGTGCCTAAAAGCAACTACGAAGGTTTAATTTTAATAACATACATTTGTGAGGGCCATGGATGATTTAATTGATGGCACACCTCGAATCTTTTCTACAAAAGTTAACTCTTGATCTAATTTTATGAGGTCTATGAGTTAAGGGGTTTTGTTTGGCATGGCACACCTCAATTGATTTTAAAAGAACTGTGCTTAATTAAGGCAATCTAAGGATGTTCTTATTTAAAACTAACTTAAGCTTAACAAAAGTTATTATTACGAACAAGTTTTGAGGTAAATGTATTTAATCATTTTTTGATAAAAGGTTTGAGGCCAGCAATGGCCCATTTGATCAATTAGCAGAGGGTCTATCAACCTTGAAACTGCGTTGGTCTTAGAATTTGGCACAAAAAATGAAATAAATTCAAAGGCCTCGACAGGCCTGATTTCTAACCAAAAGTCGGCTCATATTGAGCTTGTATTAGGCGGACCCAGATACAAACATTTAGTAGCTGGGCCAATCTACCCTTTAAGTTCCAAAGCTTACTCATTTTCCAAAGAAATTTGCAGAAATGATTCACTTTGTTATAGGAAAATCAGAAACAAAAAAATCAAAATACAACCCAGGAAACTGAAGGATGAATTTCAGCAGTGATGACAAAAATAGCCCAGGGAAAACAGCAGTATATCACCCCCACAAACTTCAGTATCAGCTCATAACTTGACTCCAAAAACCCAGAACTCAAAGAGAATTCTTCCTAAATTTGTAAAAAAAATAAGGAAAAATAGGAAAGCTAGGACTGGATTTTTCGTTGCAGAGAGTTTTTCAGGTTTATATGTTGATGATTACTAATAAGTGTGTGTGATTGTGTGAGGGAATGTTTTCCTTTTATAGAGTGCACAAATATCATTAAAAGAAAGGAATATTCTGACCTAGTACAACATCTTTTTACAACTGTATTGTCCTTTTTCCTTATCCAAAATCAGCATTTGCTAAGGATAAGGACAGATGTCCTATTTTCTAGAACTTCCTAATTTTACCAATTGTGAAACTCCAATTTTACCCTTTGAATTACCACCTATTTCAGTTATATCCTAAACTTTAGGTTCAGTTAAGTCCCTAAAGTTTCTATTTGTGGGCAAATCAGAACAAACAAGGACAAGCTTAGAAAGGATTGAAAACTTTGGATCAAAATGCCTAAGATCAAATGGATGCAATCTAAACCAACATACGGAAATGCTTAATTAATCAAGCCTAAACCAGAATTGAAACTAACAAATAATGCACTTGAACAGTAATCAAAACAAAATCAAAGATGCAAATGCTAAGAAAAACATAGAATTCAATCTACATCAGTTTTTTTAAAACTTAAGCAATTTAAAGCAACAAACAACCTAAATAACTTGTTAATTTACTCAAAATAAAATTGTGACGTCCCAAAGGATCATCACCGTATTTCTCCCTTTTTCCGCGCTTCCGAGGCCTTGAAAACCTCACTTTTAGCTGCCTCGGTTTGCATGCACAATCCGGGCGCGCAGCCGGAAAGCTTTTATGTTGAAATCTGTGAAACATTTGAAGAATTTTGATATTAATATGATTAAAGATAACTTCGGTCAATATTTTTGGTAAACGGACCCGGATCCGTAATTTGACAGTCCCGAAGGGTCCGTAGAAAAATATGGGACCTGGGCATGTGCCCGGAGTCGAAATCTGAGGTCTAGAACCCAAGTAAAAGAATTTTTCTGTTAAATTGTTTTTCTAAAATTATTAAGGAAAATAGAAATGAAAATTGATTAAAATACTATGGTATCGGGCTTGTATTTTTGTTCCGACACCCGGAACAAGTCTTATATATTGTTTAAACACTTTTTGTGAAGTTTGGTCAAAATCGGACGTCGTTTGACATGTTTCGGACTATGAGTTCCATGTTTGAAAGATTATGAAGTTTAGAAGAAAAATCATGAGTTTTGAGGATCGATTCTATGTATATGATGTTATTTTGGCGATTTGATCACACGGATAAGTCCGTAGGATATTTTTGAGGTTGTGTACATGTTTGGTTTGGAGCCCCGAGGGTTCGGGTGAGTTTTGGACAGGCTTCGGATTGCATTTTCTCATTTTTGAAAATCCGGTATGCTGGCTTCTGTGTGATTTTCGCAAATGCGAATATGAGACTCGCAATTGCGAGTTCGCAAATGCGAACATTTAATCGCAAATGCGAAGCTGGGGATTTTTGCATAGGATCGCAAATGCGGTCCATTTGTTCGCAAATACGAACCAGGGAATTTCCGGGCACTGTCGTAAATGCGATGGCTTGGCTCGCAAATGCGAGGGGTGGCCTATCGCAAATGAGATCTTTTTCTCGCAAATGGGAAAAATAGCCATGTGATAATGGTTCGCAAATGCGAACCTCAACTTCGCAATTCCTATATTTGGTCGGGGTTCGCAATTGCGAACCCCTGTTCGCAATTGCGACATCAGAGACCTGCATTTTCATACTTAGTCGAATTTTCACCCCATTTTTCATATCTCTCAACTCAAACACTCCATAGGCGATTTTCCAAGAAAGTTTTCTTCTCCAATCCACTTGTAAGTTGATTTTAACTTAATTTATTCAATCTTTAACATCATTTATCATGTTTTCATCTTAAAAATCAAGGTTTTCATGGGTGAAAATGGGGATTTTGGGTAGAACCTAGGTTTTCTGAAAATTGGAGATTTGGACCTCAATTTGAGGTCCGATTTCAAAACAAATCATAGATATGAACTCGTGGGGTAATGGGTAATCGGGTTTTGGTTCGAACCTCGGGTTTTGACCACGTGGGACTGGGGGCATTTTGGGAACTTTTGGGTAAAACTTTGGGAAATTCATTTTTATGCATTCAAGTTGATTCAATTAGCATTTGTTGATACATTCGAGTAATTTGTGACTAGATTCAGGTAGTTTTGTGGTGAATTCAAAGGGTAAATCTATTCTAGAGGATTGAGTTGAGTTTGGAGCATTCGAGGTAAGTGTTTGATCTAACTTTGGCTTGAGGGAATAGGAATAGAGTATTATTGATTTCTATTTGCTAAATGATCGAGTACGGTTTATAGGTATGGTGATGAGTATCTATACACCGGTGTCTAGCATGACCGTGAGTCTTTGTGGTTAGTTGTTCTTGGTATATTTGGAACTCTTCCAAAACTAATTAATGAATTCTACCTAATGTGAAGAGTTGAGGATAAATTGTGAGTTTGTGAATTCTTTGGAGAGTTGGCTTGAACTATTAAATATTATTGAGTAAGAAATGAAAGAGTTGGTATGAAAAGTGATTGAATCCCTTGCTGGGATGACTTGAGTATATTGATTATCTCCCTTGTCGGGATGTGGAAGTTATTGTCATTGCTCCCTTGCCGGGACTTAGTAGTTTAATTGTGTTTTTCCCTTATCGGGACATTTCTCATTACTATTTATTCCCCTCGCCCGTTTGGTTGTGATTGTTGTTTGGATGAGGAAGAGTGATAATGCACGAAGGGTCATTCCGTGCCATTTTTTATTATATTTGCATGAAGGGTCATTCCGTGCCATTGTTGACTATATTATGATGAAGGGACATTTCGTGCAATTGTTGATTATATTATACACGAAGGGTCATTCCGTGCCATGAAATGAGAGTTATGTGAGGAAAGCACGAAGGGTGATGCCGTGCAATTTGTTTGATTGCTTTGGGTGAGGATGAGAGTAAAATCACGAAGGTTGATGTCGTGCAACTGTTGGATTTTCTTGTCTCTGTTAATTATTGTTGTGCCATGTTTCTTATTTAAGTTGATGACTTTTATATCCGGATTGTAATCCCCCATAGCATGTTTCCCCTCCCTTTTAACAACTTAGTTCTGGTATCCTTTCCTTTATTTGCACACATATATATAGAACTGTACAGGTTGAGTTGGTAGTCATGTCTAGCCTCGTCACTACTTCGCCGGGGTTAGGTCAGGCACTTACCAGCACATGGGTTCGGTTGTGCTGATGCTACAGTCTGTGCATCTTTTTGCACATATCCAGGAGCAGCTTTTGCACAGCAGCAGAAGGATTGCCCGGGAGCTGCCTTCAGTTTAGGGACTCACAAGGTAGCCTGCTGGCTTCCTTTTCTATGTTTAGTTTGTTTTCTTTGTATCGAGACAGACGTTTTGTATTTCCATTCAGACTTGCTTGTAGCACTCTTTAGTAGTCCGTGAGCTAGTGACACCAGATTTTGGGTAGAGATATGTTTTAAACTTCCGCATTTTGATTTCATTTTATTTAAGTTTAAAGTCTTCCTCTCTTATTTAATTATTTTTTGTATATTCATATTGTTGAGATTTATCAGAGAATGCTAAAAGTTTGGCTGGCCTAGCTCCGTTAGTAGGCGCCATCACGACTCCCGATGGTGGAAAATCTGGGTCGTGATAAGTTGGTATCAGAGCTCTAGGTTGCATAGGTCTCGCTACTCACGGACAAACTTGGTAGAGTCTGAGGGATCGGTACGGAGACGTCTGTATTTATCCCCAGAGGCTACGAAGTTAGGAAAAGTTTCACTTTTGTTCTTTCTTGTCGTGCGATTCTGTTTCTCAAATATTGATTGTCTTTCTACTCTGTTCTTTTGCAGATAGCGAGAACACGTGCTTCATCTTCTACTGCGCAGTAGCCCGAGCCCCCAGCAGCAGCTCCTGCGAAGGGCAGAGGCTGAGGCCGTGCCATAGGCCGAGGCAGGGGCAGAGCTCAACCCCGGGCAGTAGTTCCAGAGGTGGAGCCTCATATTGACTATGATAAGGAGGTTCCAGCCCCAGCAGCTCCAGTGGGCCCAGCTCAGGTCCCAGGAGGGGTCATGGTCACCCCATATCATCAGGGTGCTCTAGTCAGATTGGCAGGCTTTATGGAGAGTGTCACTAGAGCGGGTTTTCTGCCAGTAGCACCAGCCACTTCTCAGGCTGGAGGAGGGGTTCAGACTCCTGCTACACATACTCTGGAGCAGGTAGCTCCCTAGTCTCATGTCCTAGTGGTTCAGCCAGCTGTGGTAGCTCAGCCAGGTATTACAACTCAGGCCGATGATGGAGTAGCTATGTCATCGGATGCTTTGTGGAGACTTGATCGGTTCTCCAAGCTCTTCACCACCACTTTCAGCGGCGCTTCATTAGAGGATCCACAAGATTTCTTATTCAACTATCATGAGATCCTTAGGACCATGGGTATAGTGGAGACCAATGGGGTCGATTTTGCCACCTATCGACTTGCAGGATCCGCCAAGACTTGGTGGAGGGATTTTTGCCTATCTAGACCAGTAGGGTCTCCAGCTTTGACATGGGATCAGTTCGCGGAGTTGTTTTTGGAGAAGTTTCTCCCAGTCACTCAGCGGGAGGCACTTCGCATGCAGTTTGATCGCCTCCAGCAGGGCTCCATGACAGTTATGCAGTATGAGACTCGATTTGTTGACTTGGCACGCCATGCTATTTTGATACTCCCCACAGAGCGAGAGAGCGTCCGGAGATTTATTGATGGACTGATTCAGTCGATCCGTCTCTAGATGGCTATGGGGGTTGGTAGTGATATTTCCTTTCAGGAGGCAGCTAATGCGGCCCGCAGAGTTGAGATGGCCCTCTCACGAGGAGGTGGTCAGATGTCGGATAAGAGGCCTCGTCATTCTGGTAGGTTCAGTGGTACCTCGTCTGGAGGTAGGGATTCTTATGGTAGAGGTCATCCACCGAGGCCCTTTCAGT
>MU713365.1:0-26361 GCA_026770625.1 Nicotiana glauca
TCATGCATCTTTGGAAAGTTGCCGGAGCATTACAAAGTCCAAACGGCATCCTTGAGAAAGCGAATGTGCCATATGTACAAGTGAATGTTATCTTTTCTTGATCCTCCGGGGCAATGAGAATTTGGTTATACCCCGAATAGCCATCAAGGAAGCAATAAAAAGCCCGGCCCGCTAAACGATCCAGCATTTGGTCCAAAAATTGGAGAGGGAAATGGTCCTTCCTAGTGACCTTGTTGAGCTTTCTATAGTCCATGCATACTCGCCACCCCATGACCGTACGGGTTGGAATCAACTCATTATTTGCATTTGTGACCACCGTGATGCCACCTTTCTTGGGAACACATTGGACCGGGGAGGTCCATGAACTATCTGATATTGGGTAGACTACACCGGCATCCAACCANGCACCGCCAAAGTGACGTCCACCTACAAGTTAGTTAAGAAAGACGAAAGAATAACAGGCAAAGTGAAATTGGGACCCAAATACTCATACCTGAGGTGAGACGGAAGTGGTTTCAATTCTAACATCGGTGGCTCCTTAATAGATGGCTTTGTTGGAGGGGTCTTGCGTTCTCAAGATCCAAGGACAACTTTCTCGGTTCATAAGAGTATGAGCCCATACCATGCAAAGCATTTACACACTCAATTCTCCCGGCATCATCATTGGTTTCCATGTTCAGAAGCACCGCTTCAAGTGGATCTTCAACATTGATCATAGCGCTTGTGTCATCCACTATCACCGCCGTGACAATGTCGACAAACGAACAAACTTCGGTACTATTAGGTTGCCTCATCGATTTGCACACATGGAAAACTACCTTTTCGTCACCAACGCGGAAGGTCAACTCTCCCGCCTCAACATCCACCAAAGCTTTCCCAGTTGCTAAGAAGGGCCTTCCAAGAATAATTGGGACTTCGAAGTCCACCTCACAATCAAGAATAACGAAGTCGGCCGGCAAAATGAACTTATCGACTCGAACAAGCACGTCGTCGATGATACCCAAAGGCCGCTTCATAGACCTATCCGCCATTTGTAGCCGTATTGATGTCGGGCGAGGTTGCCCAATTCCCAAGGTTTTGAACACTGAATATGGCATTAGATTAATGCTAGCCCCCAAATCACATAGGGCTTTTGCAAAATCGGCGCTTCCAATAGTGCATGGGATGGTGAATGCTCCGGGATCCTCAAGCTTTGGAGCCATGGAGTGTACTATCGCACTCACTTGATGTGTCATTTTGATCGTTTCACATTCCATCGATCTCTTCTTCGTGACCAAGTCCTTCATAAATTTCGCATACCCGGGCATTTGCTCGAGCGCCTCCACCAAGGGCACATTTATGGTTAAGCTCTTCATCATGTCAATGAATTTTTTAAACTGGTTATCATTCTTTTGTTTTGCCAAACGTTGAGGGTAAGGAGGAGGAGGCCTAGGCAAGGGTGCCTTGGCCTTTTGCACTTCTGGCTCGGGCATATCTATGACATGTTCCCTAGACGGGTTCACGTTCTCTTGAGTCTCCTCCTCAATTTCTTGAATGTCAATCCTCACCTCATCTCTTGTGCTTGTCTCCACAACATCATCATCCCCCGTAGGCATGTCAACACTAGGCAACTCATCTTCCTCCACTATGGCTTGCTTCTCTCTTGAGGCATTCACATCACCGCCTCGTCCACTCCTTGTGGTCACCGCCATTACGTGGTTGTTTTGCCCTCCCTTAGGATTCACCACCGTGTCACTAGGTAGTGCACCCTTTGGGCGTGTATTTAGGGATTGTGAAATTTGTCCAAGCTGAACTTCCAAGTTGCGGATGGAAGTATTATGTGAAGCTAATTGCGCATCCGAATCTTGATTCCTTTTCATCATTTGTTCAAACATTACTTCGATCCTTCCGAATTCATTGCCCGAAGAACTTTGCCCTTGTGATTGATAAGGTGGCGGATTGTTTGGATGTTGAGACATCGGGGGCCTTTGAAAGCCTTGCCCCCGATTACCTTGGCCTCCATTGTTATTGTTCCAATTGTTGTTCCAATTATTGCTATTTCCACTCCAATTGCCACTATTATTGCCTTGATTGCCCCAATTGCTTTGATTACCCCCATTCCAATTTCCGCCGCCTTGGGGTTGATTATTATTGTTCCAATTGCCACCACCTTGTTGATTATTCCAATTTCCTTGAGATCGCCATTGTTGGTTGCCTTGATTTCCTCTATTCCCTTGAAAGTTGTTCACATATTGGCAATCTTCGTTTTGCTCATCATAACATTCATTTGAAAACCCACTACCATCATCATAATTTTCATAAGATCCTTGTTGTTGTGGCCCCTTTTGCCTTCTCTTCATCATGTTTACCCCTTCCATAGCATTGACTTGCCTTGGATTTTGCACTTGTTGCAATTGTGCCTTTGCTAGTTGATTCATGGTTGTTGTAAGTTCGGCAATGGCTTGGCCGTGGTCATGTAACTCTTTGTGCAAGTGTACAACATTGGGATCGCCTTGAGGAACATTCGCCCGACTTTGCCATGCCGATGAAGTATCGGCCATCTCATCTAGAACTTCACATGCCTCATTATACGGGAGCCTCATGAAGTTGCCTCCCGCCAATTGGTTAACAATGCATTGATTTGTGGTGTTGATACCTCGATAGAACGTCTGTTGGATCATCACATCATTCATGTCGTTGTTCGGACACTCCTTTACCATGGTTCTAAACCTCTCCCATATTTCATGCAATGGCTCCGTCGGTTCTTGTTTGAAGGCTAAAATCTCATCACGGAGCGCCGCCATATGACTCGGAGAAAAGAACTTGGCAATGAATTTGTCCGCCAATTCGTCCCATGTAGTAATTGAATGATTTGGTAACCTTTCCAACCAATCGAGCGCTTTACCCCGAAGAGAAAACGGGAAAAGCCTCAACCTTAAAGCATCTTCGGAAACATTAGTTTGCTTACTTCCCCAACAAGTATCCACGAACCCCTTCAAGTGCTTGTATGCATTTTGATTGGAGGCGCCCGTGAAATACCCTCGTTGTTCAAGAAGTGTCAACATCACATTTGTAATTTGGAAGTTCCCCGCCCGGATTCGGGGAGGAACTATTGCACTAGCATATCCTTGGTTGGGAAGAACCCTTGGAGCCACTCTTGGTGGAGGCGGAGGAGGGTCTGGAACTGCATCATTAGGATTAACATTAGCGTTTCTACCTCTCCTTGGCATTTGTGGTACCTGGAGTTCCTCTTGTTCTACCTCATCAACCTCCTCCCCCGCGACCACGTTGTCAAGAGGGACATTCCCATTCAAAGCCATTTGTACCTGTTGGTTTGACACTAATAAAGTTAGTGAAAAGAAGGAAAGAGAAGCTAATCACTAAACTAGCTACACAAATAGTTGGAAACCGTAACGATCCCCGGCAACGGCGCCAAAAAGTGATCGTCGCAAACTCAACTCTTAGGAAGAGTGGGCGCGAATAACTTTTACCCGATAGTGGTTTTCGGGGTCAATTTCCTCAGGGAGCTTAATATTGGAGTCAAGTATTTGTGAAGACTAATAAAGTGATGTAACTTCTAATTTGGCTTCTAACATTTTTGGTTTTCTTTGATTATCGACTAAAGATATTGACTACAATTATGAACTAGATTATGCTAAATTATAATTCTAAGGTGTATGCAATAAGGAGAAGACACTAGGGTCATAGCACTCGCCTAGGTGAATAATTAATGGGTATAGAATTTCAATATAAGGATGACAATATGGAATATATGGATAACCGTTGCACTTAGCACTCACTCTCACACCTCTCGGTAGAGAGAGTGATTTTGCCCAATTGACTCTCTTGAGACCAATTGGGTAGGCTAATTTGCCCAAGCAACTTTAAGGTTCAAGTTGGGTAATTACTCTCTCGAGGTTTAACCCGTTACTCGGGACTACCATTCTCATGGGTCCATCCCAAATTCTTGTTGGGTTGATTGAGAGGTTATAGACTCTCTTTCTCAAGAAGAGTCAAAACCCACTAAGCTAGACTTAGTGTTTGCAACCACAAAAATCTAAATGAAAACATACAATCAACCCAAAACCAAATACCCAATATCATCCAAACATTAAGCAAAAACACCCATTAATTACCCACACTAGGGTTGAGCCACAACCCTAGCTAATGTGTTTAGCTAGACATGGAAGAAGTAGAAATTGAAGAAATAATAGTAGAAATTGACATATTAATGAACTACAAATTTAATACACTTGAATCCACGTTCAAAACTAAGGAAAATAGCCCAAATAGACAAATAAATGTTGCCTCGTGCTCAGCTGCTCGTACTGTGCAAAAGAACTTGACCTAAAAAGGTAAAATATTCTATTTATACTACCCAGGAAAAACTGGACAAAAATGCCCCTGAGGGTCTATCGCGGACCGCATGAAAATGACCTGCGGCCGCATAGGGTAAAAGGCCTTCAATATTGGAGCTTCTGGATCTTGGACGCGGACTGCATGGAAATGGCCACGCGCCCGCGTTGGGTAAGTCACACGGACCGCATGAAAATGATGCGCGGCCGCACAGTAGAGTCTTGCGGATCACGTGAAAATGATGTGCGGCCGCACAGTTGATTTCTCCTTTAGTGTTAGCTCTCTGATCATTCACCCACACGGACCGCACTGTTTTGGTGTGCGTCCGCGTGGGACTATGACTTTGAATCTAAGCCTCTGTTTCTTCATCATTGGGGACCGCGTAGAAAGGTGTACGGTCCGCGTGAGTTGTGTCCAAATTTCAGGTTCTCTAATTCTTACCTGTGCGTCTGCTTGGCGAAACAGTGCGGACCGCACAGTTTCCTTGACTTGAATAATTGCAGGATCTTCTTGTGCGGCCGCATGACAAAAGGTTGCGGTCCGCACAAGTCTTTTTACTTACACTTTAGCTCATCTCTTGACACTTGGCAGATTTCACTCCTTCCTGAGCCAATTTGTGATCTTTATCATCTAGTCGCTCAAACCTGCAATCAAGCGCAACTTGTAAGCAATTCAGGACTAATCTATATCAATTTATGCACAAAGCTTAGGCAGAAAGGGGTATAAATCATGTAAAAATCACAGTTATCAGTCTCCCAACCCTTAGCTTCAAAGTTCAGGGTCCCCCTAAGTACTTTTACCCCCGTAGTCAACCACTCAGGAACGGTACCTGGGATTGCCAAGTACTGGGCTAACCATGGATGGACCCCCTCACCTATCTCTAACTTTGCCAAATATAGAGTCTCGTCCTCTTCATTAAAGCTTAAATATTCATTCACAGACTGCCCGTCAAACAATACCTTTTTGTTTCGAACCTTGGTCACTTTGGAACCGTTGACGATATGGGTCACATTACAATTGAATTCCCTGACCATATGTTCATTTTCCTCAATACACTTATCCACAAATATCTCCCATCCCGGTTTAGTTCTAAACTCCCTCTGCACGATAGGGTTGTGGGGTAGTAAGTCTTTGTCAATAAAGCTCATCTCTGGTATCAAATGCCTCATCGGCCACCACTTACTAAACTTATGGTAAGTTACTTGGCTCACAATCTATCTTCCCACACTTCGGCCTTCCTAGTTCGGTCAATTCCCCCACCTGAGGTTCACCACCCTCATCTCCGCCTGTACTCTCCCCAGATAATGAAGTTGTGGGGGAGGTGGAGTCGTCCCCATTACCGACTGCTGACTCTTTAGATAAATCAGAGACTATATTCACTGGCCTCTTGATAGTGGGTGATGCTGGAGGGGTATCAGTCAGTTGGAAGTGGTGATGTGAGTTGGGATTGAGTCTGAGGAGATGTCCTGGGATGGCATATAATCACTCCCCGAGGAATATGAAGCAGCTCTATTTGCAGATTTTATCAACTTCCGGGTCTTTTTGATGTTTTCCCGAGCTTGGGGAGTGAGTTTTACCACTCTCTTTCCTTTTCCCCCTCGGGAATAATCACCTCTCCCGGGTTGTTTTGATCCTTTGCCTCCTCGTTTAACCATTGTCTGCAAACACACGAATCTAACATTGTTAGTTTAAGCATAGACAGTGAAAAATATGCAGAATGAATTGCAGAATAGAAGTTCAGAAGTTGCAGAAATAGTTGCAGGAACAGGCCAATGTGGACCGCACAAAATGGATGTGCGGCCGCACAGAGGGCACCGCGGACCGCACAAGTATAAGGCCCCCCAAAACATGCTCTCTGAATCTCACCATTGCGGCCCGCACAACATGGTATTGCAGCCGTGGTGGGTCAGCGCGGTCCACACAAAGTGCAATGTGGTCGTTCTGGCACAGGTCAACTTTTAGAACATAAGCACGGACCGCACAAAAGTGACCGCGGACCGCAAAAGGGTTCTAATTTAGGGCACTGAATTAGGGTTTCTAATTTTTGCAATTTTGTTCAAGTTTTCACGCTACTTTGTCCTATTTACCAGTCATTATGCCCATGAAGCACTCAGAAAGTAACACATAAACTAACCTAAGTTAATAAACTAAAGAAAAACGAGAAGAAAAAGAAGATGTGGCTATAGGCATGAGCAATAAAGTGAAAGTATAAAATTAAACAACTAAAGACGGATGAAATGTTACCAGATTATGAAGATGAGATGCAATTAATTAGTCTAAGCAAGAATTATGATCAGAGAAGAGAGTGAACAGTAGCTTTTAGGGGTCTGAATGTTAAAATTTTGAAAAGGGTAAATGGTGACCCATAGGGTCTATTTATAGAAAATAGTGGGACCCAGCCTTACCTACCAGCGCGGCCGTACAAAATGGACCGCAGACCGCGCTGGGTTTATGCAGAAGAAGATTGAGAGGGCAACCTCCGTGGTTCGCACAAAAGCGACCATGGACGCGGAGGTCCACTGCGGTTCGCACAAAAGCAACCACGGACGCGGAGGTCCACCGCGGTCCGCACAAAATACAATGCGGCCGCAGTGGAAAACTTCAGAGAGTCATCATTTCTTGCTCACACCAGTGCGGACAGCACAAAATGGACGTGCGGCTGCACTGGAAAACTTCAGAGACTTAACACTTTTGCAATTATGTCCAGCACTGCATCAACTCAATCCCTGCAACATTTTACAACCAATTAGATCAAAAATAAATCCTAACTACCAAGAAAATCAAAGAAAACAAAAAGAAAACACATGGGTTGCCTGCCAAGATGCGCCCGATTTAACGTTGTGGCACGACGCGTGTTACAATCACATCATTTGAAATGAACCACAACCACCACATGGCTATCATCAAACTTTCCAAGATAATGCTTGAAACGGTGCCCATTCACCCTAAAGATTTCACCACTTTTGTTCTTCAAATCTAGAGCACCAAATAGGGTTACATATATAACTTCAAATGGCCCACTCCACTTTGATTTCAGCTTTCGAGGAAACAACCTTAGACGGGAGTTGATGACCAAATCACCAACTTTGAACTCCTTTCCATGAGCATATTTTTAATGAAGGTACTTCATCTTGTCGTTATACAAGGACGAACTAGAGTATGCATGGAACCGGAATTCATCAAGTTCATTTAGTTGTTCAACACGAAGATTGGCCGCAATATCCCATTCAAGATTAAGCTTCCTCAAGGCCCACATAGCCTTATGCTCCAATTCCACTAGTAGGTAACATGCTTTCCGAAACACCAACCAGTACGGCAACATACCAATTGGGGTCTTGTAAGCGGTCCAATAAGCCCATAGAGCATCATCTAACTTTTTGGACCAATCGGTCCTATTAGCATTGATAGTTTTGGACAAGATGCTCTTGATTTCTCTATTTGATACTTCAACTTGGCCACTTGCTTGAGGATGATACGGTGTAGAGACTTTGTGATTGACACCATACTTGGACAGTAAGGCATCAAAAGCTCTATTACAAAAATGCGATCCTCCATCACTAATGATTGCCCGGGGTGTACCAAATCTTTTGAAGATGCTCTTTTTAAGAAATTCCACCACACTCCTAGCTTCATTATTAGGCAAAGCCACGACCTTAACCCATTTTGACACATAGTCCACCGCTACAAGAATGTAAGTGTTCCCACACGAGCTAATAAAAGGGCACATAAAATCAATACCCCAAACATCAAAGATATCAACTTTAAGAATTGTGTTAAGAGGCATCTCGTCTTTCTTGGAAATCCCGCCCGCTCGTTGGCATTGATCACATCTTTTAACTAAATCACTCGCATCTTTAAACAAAGTTGGCCAATAGAAACCACAACTCAAAACTTTCAAAGTCGTCCTCACCCCTCCATGATGTCCACCATAGGGAGAGGAGGGACAAGCCTCCAAAATACTTAATTGTTCACCCTCCGGGACACACATTCTAATCACACCATCCGTGCAAATCTTAAACAAGTACGGATCATCCCAATAAAAATCCAAACTATCCCGTTTGAGTTTCTTTCTTTGGTTGCAAGAGAGCTCACACGGGATAATTCCAGTTACAATGAAATTGGCAATGTCCACGAACCATTGCATGTCACACATTGACGCGGAAAGAAGTTGCTCATCGGGGAATGTATCATTTATCTCAAGGCTGTCACATGGCCTTCCTTCCTCCTCCAAGCGGGACAAATGGTCCACAACTTGGTTATCACTTCCCTTCCGGTCCACTATTTCTAAATCAAACTCTTGAAGAAGAAATACCTATTTCATCAATCTTGCCTTGGAATCCTTCTTGGTCATAAAATACCTAAGGGCAGCATGGTCGGCGTACACAATTAGCTTGGCCCCCATAAGATATGGCCTAAATTTCTCCATGGCAAATACAATGGCCAACAATTCTTTCTCCGTCACCGTGTAATTCCGTTGAGCTTCATTCATAGTCTTACTTGCATAGTACACGGGATGGAATATTTTGCTCATTCGTTGGCCCAACACCTCCCCCACCACAACGTCATTTGCATCACACATTAGTTCAAAGGGCAAACTCCAATTGGGTTCAGTAATGATCGGGGTGGTGGTCAACTTGTGCTTTAGAAGTTCAAAGGCCTCCATGCATTTTTCATCAAAAACAAACTTAGCATCTTTCTCTAGCAACTTGCAAAGGGGATTCACAACCTTCGAGAAATCTTTGATAAACCGCCGGTAGAACCCGGCATGCCCAAGGAAACTCCTCACCCCTTTGACAGAAGTGGGGGGAAGGAAACCTCGAAATCACTTCGATCTTAGCTTTGTCTACCTCGATCCCATGCTTAGAAATCTTGTAACCCAACACCATACCTTCTTCAACCATAAAATGGCATTTTTCCCAATTGAGAACGAGATTAGTTTCTTCACATCAGTCCAAGACTCTATCCAAATTTACGAAGCACTCTTCAAAGGAATCACCAACCACACTAAAATCATCCATAAAGACGTCCAATATGTCTTCTACCATGTCGGTGAAATCATGCAACGTTGGAAGGTCGTCGGAGCATTACACAACCCGAATGGCATCTGGGAAAAAGCAAATGTACCATATGGGCATGTGAAAGTGGTCTTCTCTTGGTCCTCCGGGGTAATTAAGATTTGATTATAGCCCGAATACCTATCCAAAAAGCAATAGAAAGCGCGCCCCGCAAGGCGATCAAGCATTTGGTCGAGGAACGGCAACGGGAAATGATCCTTCCGAGTCACCTTATTGAGTTTCTGGTAGTCCATACACACTCTTCACCCGGTAATGGTCCGAGTGGGAATGAGTTCATTGTTGTCATTTGTCACCACCACCATCCCTTCTTTCTTTGGCACACATTGGATCGGAGAAGTCCACGAACTATCGGAGATTGGATATACCACCCCCGCATCTAGCCATTTGATCACTTCTTTCTTCACCACCTCTTGCATTGCCTCATTGAGCCTCCTTTGGTGTTCTAATTTTATGCATGCAAAATGCGGGGCTTATTCCCCGAATGTCAGCCAATGTCCACCCAATTACTTTCTTCCTACTTTTGAGAACCACCAAGGTGGCGTCTACCTGCAAGTTAGTGAGGCAAGAAGAAATAATAACTGGTAAAGTAGAGTTTGAGCCCAAGAACTCATACCTGAGGTGTGGAGGAAGTGGTTTCAACTCCAACACCGGTGGCTCCTCAATGGATGGCTTAGTTGGTGGAGTTTTCCCATTTCAAGATCCAAGGACAATTTCCTAGGCTCATAAGAATACGAGCCCATACCGTGCAAAGCATTCACGCATTCTACTCTACTTGCATCATCATTGACATCCATATTTAGAAGCACAACCTCAAGGGGATCCTCCACGTTGATCATAGAACTTGTGTCATCCACTATCACAACTGTGACAATGTCCACAAAAAAGCACACTTCGGTGCTATTGGGTTGCTTCATGGATTTGCAAACATGGAAGACCACCTTTTCATCTCCCACTCGGAATGTTAGCTCACTCGCTTCAACATTAACCAAAGCCTTCCCCGTTGCTAGGAAAGGTCTCCCAAGAATAATCTGGACTTCAAAGTCCACTTCACAATCCAATATGACAAAGTCGGCCGGCAATATGAATTTGTCCACCCGGACAAGTACGTCATCTATTATACCCAAAGGCTGCTTCATCGACTGATCTGTCATTTGAAGTCTCATTGAGGTTGGCCTAGGTTGCCCAATTCCCAAAGTCTTGAAGACCAAATAACGCATCAAATTTATGCTAGCCCCCAAATCACAAAGTGCCTTGGCAAAATCCGCACTACCGATAGTGCAAGGGATAGTAAAAGCTCTGTGGTCTTCAAGTTTAGGGGCCATAGAATGTACAATAGCACTCACTTGATGAGTCATCTTAATTGTTTCACACTCTATCGACCTTTTCTTCGTTACCAAATCCTTCATAAACTTTGCATACCCTGGTATTTGCTCAAGTGCCTCTACCAAAGGCACATTGATTGTAAGACTCTTCATCATTTCAATGAACTTTTTGAATGGGTTATCACCCTTTTGCTTTACTAACCGTTGAGGATAAGGCGGAGGTGGCCTAGTCAAAGGTGCCTTGGCTTTGGGCACCACTGTCTCAGGCATATCAATCACGTGTTCCATAGACGGGTTAACGGCATCATGTGTTTCCACCTCGGCCTCATCAATATCTATCCTCACTTCATTTTCACATTGGTCTCAATCACATCTTCAACAATTAAAGGACTCACATCCTCTTAGAACCCAACATCATCATCCACAACTTGATTTTCTTTCGAGGCATGCACATCACTGCCTCTCCCACTTCTTGTTGTAACCGCCATCACATGGTTGTTACCTCCCTTTAGGTTCACAACCGTATCACTTGGTAGAGCACCCTTAGGTCTAGTATTCAACGATTGATAGATTTGGCCTAATTGCATCTCCAAATTCCGGATAGAGGTATTGTGGGAAGCCAATTGAGCATCGGAATCTTGGTTCCTCTTCATCATTTGTTCAAACATCATTTCTATTCTTCCCATATCATTACCCGAAGAATTAGATCCTTGAGATTGAAACGTAGGCAGATTGTTCGGTTGTTGGTACATCGAGGGCCTTTGAAAGGCTTGCCCCTAGTTGCCTTGGTTTCCATTGTTGTTCCACCCGCCTTGACCATTATTGTTCCAATTGTTGTTATTTCCATTCCAATTCCCTTAATTGCCCGAATTGTTGTTCCCCCAATTTCCGCCTTGGTTGTTGTTGTTCCAATTACCACCACCTTGTTGATTGCCCCAATTTCCTTGGGGTCGCCATTGTTGAATTGAAGAGTTGCCTCGATTGCCTTGATAGTTATTGACATATTGAACCTCTTTGCTTTGCTCATCATAACACTCATTTGAAAAGCAACCACCATCATCATATTGATCACAATTTCCTTGAGGTTGTTGCCCTCTTGGCCTTCTCTTAAGCATATTCACTCCTTCCATGGCATTTACTTAGTGAGGATTTTGGACTTGTTGCAATTGCGCCTTTGCCAATTGATTCATAGTAGTAGTAAGCTCGACAATAGCTTGACCAATGTCATGCAACTCCTTGTGCAAATGGATGACCGTGGGGTCACCTTGGGGCACATTTGCTCGGCTTTGCCATGCCGAAGAAGTGTCGGCCATTTTATCCAAAACATCACAAGCTTTATTGTAAGGAAGCTTCATAAAGTTTCCTCCGGCCAATTGGTTCACAATATATTGATTAGTGGTGTTGATGCCCGGATAAAAGGTTTGTTGAATCATCACATCCGTCATATCATTATTTGGGCACTCTTTCACCATTGTTCTAAATCTCTCCCATATTTCATGCAAGGGTTCCATTGGTCTTGCTTGAAGGCCAAAATTTCATCTCGAAGCGCCGCCATGTGACTCGGTGAAAAGAACTTGAAATAAACTTGTCCACCAATTCATCCCACGTTGTGATGGGATGATTGGGGAGCCTTTCTAATCAATCCAACGCTTTACCCCGAAGAGAGAATGGGAAAAGCCTCAATCTCAACGCATCCTCAGATACATTTTTTTGCTTGCTACCCCAGCATGTATCTACGAACCCCTTCAAGTGCTTGTAGGAATTTTGATCGGAGGCGCCCGTAAAATACCCTCGTTGCTCGAGCAAGGTCAACATGACATTTGTGATTTGAAAGTTCCCCGCCCGGATTCGGGGAGGAACGATGGCACTCGCATATACTTGATTTGGGAGGACTCTTGGAGCCACTCTTGGCAGAGGCGGAGGAGGGTCTGGGATATTGTTGTTGTCATTTGCATTGGCCTGACGACCTCTACGTGGAGCTTGAGGTAAAATAATAACCTCTTCTTGATCAAGATCATCTACCTCCTTCCCCGCATTCACATTGCCAAGAGGGTCATTAGCATTGAGAGCCATTTCTACCTGAGTAATCGAGACAAACCAAATTAGAAACAAAGAAGTAAAGAAGAACAACACACAAAACTACTAAATATATAACAAAAAACCGTAAGCTCCCTGGCAATGGCGCCAAAAAGTGATCGCAGCCAACTCTACGCTACTAACAAGTAGGAGAAGAGGATCGCAATAGCTTTTACCCGATATGAGGGTCGGGATCGAATCCTCAGAGAGCTAGAAGGGAATTTGGGTATCTACTTAGAATAGAATTGCATGTGTGCTCTTAAATGATCTTCTCTTCATTTTTGGGTTTTTCAATTATAAACTACTATTATCAAACTACTAATTAAAATTAGACTATGCTACAAGATAATTGCTAAAGTTGTATCTAATAGGAAGAAGGGCACTAGGGTTGTGATATCACCTAGGTGGCTAATTGATGTATAGATGTTATTAAGGTTCGATTGACATAATTAGGGATTATGCTATAACCGTTGCACAATTTTACTCACTCTCACACCTCTCGGTAGAGAGAGTGATTTTGCCCAATTGACTCTCTCGAGACCAAATGGGTAGGCAAATTAGATCAAGCAACTAGGGTTCAAGTAGGGTGATTACTCTCTCGAGGTTTAACCCGTTAATTGGGACTATCATTTCTCATGAGTCCATCCCAATTTCATGTTGGGTTAATTTTGGAGACTTAAACTCTTACACAATAAGAGTCAAATCCACAAAGCACAAATCAACGTTTGCAACTACCAATTCATAGATTAAAACATAAAATCAACCCAAATAGCAAACACTCATAGTCAATCTAACCCTAGATTGCAACACCCATCAATTACCCACACTAGGGTTGAGCCACAACCCTAGCTAATAGGTTTATCTACCCCTGCTTGAACAAGAAAATGAAGAAATAGATGAAGAACAAGACATAATAACTAAATACTAAATTAAATTACAAGAATCTATCGTTAATTTGAAGCTAAGATGCTAAAAATGGCTACAAAAGGTGTTCTCACGAGCGCATCTTAGTTTTGAAGATAACAGATGACCTAAAGATGGTAAAATGTTCTATTTATCTGAGCTGGAAAAACTGGACAAAAACACCCCTGCGTGGTCAGTGCAGGCCGCACAAAATGGACCGCAACCGCACAAGGCTCTTGGATTTCAAAACTTATCTCTCTGAAGTTGGGCTTCGCGGACCGCGCAGAATGGATCGCGGCAGCGGAGGCAGTTAGCGCGGCCCGCACAAAGATGACTGCGGACCGCAAAGGCTTGGAATCTGGCAATTTTAACTCTCTGAATCTCTACTCCGCGGATTGCACAAAATGGTCGTGCGGTCGCGGAACCTTCACCGCGGACCGCGCAATATGAACGACACCCGCATTGCTTGAAGCCTGGTTTTGCCAACTCTCTGAATCTACCTAATGTAGACCGCACAGAATGGATTGCAGCGACACTAGGTGTTTTGCCTTGAAACACACTCTCTGAATCTACTTAGTGCGGACCACACAAAGTCGAACGCGGTCGCACTAGGCCTGTTTGCCCTTAGTTTGCCTTGTCTTTGATACTTGAGCAGGTTTCACTCCCTTTTGAGCCGATCCTTGACATTTCGTCACTTTATCGATCAAACCTGCAATCAAGCACACTTATGAGCCTTTTGGGACTATTTTGTAATAATTTATAATCAAAGCGTAAGCAAAAAGGGGTATAAAACATGGCAAAATCCGTAGTTATCATTCATACATACCAAATATACCAAAATCTGACCAAAACGACCCCTCAAATTCCTAAATTTAGGTCTCCAATTTCCAAGCCCTAAACCCCCAATTTTTGCTACTAATTTGCATAGATTTCAAACTTAAATAGTTAAAACCCATCATAGAAATAAGTTTAGGGTCCAAAAACCTTACCTTCATGAAACCCTCTTGAATTACCTCTTCAATTTGTGTTCCCAAGCTCAAACCCAAATGAAAATAGTGAAAACAACTCAAAAATCGCGAAGGCCTTAATTTATATGTTCTGCCCCAGCTAAACCGCTTATGCAGTCAAGAATGTCGCACCTGCGGTCCCAGGTGTGCATCTGCGAAAGTCACTTAAACGCATCAAGAATTGCGCCTACGATCAAAATCCCGCACCTGCGCTATCGCATGTGCGCTCCAACACACGCATCTGTGATTCCAGATCTGCATGTCCATTTCCGCATCAGCGTCCCCCTTGGCGCTTCTGCAGGCCCGCACCTGCGATTCCCAAGCCGCAGTTGCAGTTATGACAGAACTTCAGCTGCAAATTTCCAACTCCAAACTTCTCGTCAACCATCCGAAATCACTCCGAGACTCCAGAACCTTAACCAAAAGCACGAGCAAGTCATATTCCACTATCCGTACTTATACCAATCTACGAAACACCTAAAATAACATCGAAACATCACATTAACCATGGATTCAAGCCTAAGAACTCCAAAAACTTCCGAATTCCGCTTTTGATCAAAAGTCTATCAAGCCTCGGATAAATGACCTAAAATTTTGCACACACATCCCGTATGACACAACAAACCTACTGCGACTCCCAAAATTCTATTACGATCCCCATATCAAAATCTCCTCTACCAACTGAAAAGTGCCAAAATTCTGATTTTGCCAATTCAAGCCTAAATCTACTCCGAACATCCAAAACACATTCTGATCATGCTTCTAAGTTCCAAATCACCTCGCAAAGCTATCCGAATCATAAAACTAAATTCTGAGATCGTTTACCCACTAGTCAACTTTCGGTTGACTTTTACAACTTAAAGGCCAACTTAAGAGACTAAGTGTCTCATTACTCAACCAAACCATTCTGAACCCGAGCCAACCAATCCGATATAGAATATATATACTAAGGCTTTGCTTTCCAGGGGTTATTGCAACTTGACTCATGCTTTACTAAATACTATTTCATATGTGAGTAAACGACTTCAAATATGAAAATTTCTTCATTACCTCAGATACAATTTGACTTCTTACTTTTGTTTTGGAAGGGAATTCTTTCTTCTCTGTACTTTATTTTTACTTATCATAATATCATAAATACAAAATAATATATATATATATATATATATATATATATATATATATATATATATATAAAAAGAGAGAGAGAGAGAAAATTAAAAGTTTATTGAATTTTTGTCTGCAATGGAGTACTTCTTGGTTGTTGAGAACTTCTTAGTTGTTGATAGGGATTAATGATGATAAAACCAAAAAAAAGGAATAATTAATGGTGTTACAGCGGGGAATATACAAAGGATGAAAGTGATCAAAGAGTAGTACTTCCACTATTATTCATTAATTGTATGCTCTTGCCATAAATTTTGTTGAAACTCACTTGTGTTATTATATAAGATTTAATATCACTCCTAGAGATAAAATAATAGAATATGAATTATATTTTAATGGTAAATCTTAAGGATGACTTTAAAAGTTTCACTACCTGAGTTATCTCAGGACCATGAGTTTGCAAACTATTTTTTTAATCTGTTTGAGGCTATTTCTTTGATTAGTAAAGGCTGATTTCTTATAATAATTCTAAGAATTACTATTTACTCATATTTTTAATCTCTTTTGATGATCGCTTGAAGCGCGAATAGATTTACTAGTTTCACAATAAATAGAGCCTTTAATTCTCTACTACACTTTATATGAAAACATAAAATAAAATGTAATGTATAAAATATTTTTTGAAACTTGCAAATTATGTTTGTAGTCCCAACTAAATTCATCAGTAAAAACTCTTTGAGTCATTTTCATTTCCTTTGACTTGCCCATTAGTGTTAATTGGATAACTACTTAATGTATCTGGTCTATCAAAAATATCTGGTATTTTTTGAATTCTCAATTAAATTCGTAGAATCTTTGCTTTGAGAACATCCTAGATAAAAATACTATTAATGATTTTTGATAGGCATATTATTCTATAAACAAACTATAATATAGTAGTAGTATTTACTAGCTAGTGCTCCGTGTATTATAAGAAAGACAAAGCCTGCTATTATTTTTGTCAGTGGTAATATAGAAAACTAACTTTATAATTTTGGGTTACCTTATGAGCCTAACAAATCACTTGCTGTTATGGATGGCATATCTAATAAGTTCTTGGATATGGTGGTGCCTTTGGACAATCATTGGTGTTGTAACAAGCTAGAGAAGGCGTTTGTGCCGATGAGAGTTTAATGACGTCTACTATAAAAATTAGAGAGCCTACTGGGCTAAATATTTTTCTTTTCTGTTTAGATAAATATTTTTCCGGCATGATTGTTTTAGTTTTTACTCGAAGTATATAGTTGTTTGCCACCCTAGAGGTGTTTTGACTGTTTCAAACAAGTTAATAAATATATTCAGAACTTATACTTCCTTATTTAATCATCATATCATCATATCATACTATACTAAAAGTGGGAAGGCTATAAGTTGTAAAGTTGATTTACTAAAGTATCCATACACTAGATGACAGTTTTGTATGGGTTCGAATTTGGTTGATCACATCTCAAAGTTAACACGGCTAACCACTAAGTGCCTACGAGTCGATATAGGGGGGAGGGGCGACCCAAGGGCAAAAGGAGAAATGTCCTCGCGTCATCGTCGGCTTCGTTATAGAATATACTTCTTAGTTTGTCGTTCCCGGGATTAAGTGAAAATTCTCTGATATATAAGGTGGATTCACTCCTTGTAATAGGGGGAGGGGGTTTCTTTATGATATACAAGCTCACTCTCTCTCTCAAATCTTCATCTTTCTACTTCTCTCTCTCCTTCTCTATTATTGTGATTCCATTTACTAAAATGATCCTAGGATTTATTATTTTCGACTACGATTTACCCCTTCATCCTTTTTGATTGATTTGCTTAGAACGAGTTTAACATCTGTTGAGTCAAATAATTTGGCATCGTTTGTGGGAATTTCTATAGTCAAAATCATAGTTCTCATCTAGGATATCAAAAACAACGATCATTGTTCTTCACATCCCATAAAAACCAACAATGGCAGAAAAAGAAGCAAGGTTAAAGATGATAGCAGATGTCTCAAACAACCTCTTAAGCTCCCTTAACGAAGTTAGTAGGAAGGACATCGAGAATACAACACCAAAGGATATACCGGAGGGGGAGATATCACCCTCTCCACATGAGGATCTAACGGTCTTACGTGAAAAAGGATCCTCCATGCCCACGGTAAGAGAAACACCACCAGCGATTAAAAAAGCTGCTAGAGGAATGGTTGACAAGTGCCCTAAGCAACATGCTTGAAAAACTCCCTCAAAGAAATGTCAATGACTCGCCGACTGTAGAAACCCCAGTTACCACCAGCGAGCCATTACGCGAACGGACAGCACCTGCACTGCCATCGATGCAAGTGACGGTGCACTCACAACCATTCTAAAGAAAATGGAAGAATTAGAGAACAAAAACAAAGTACTTCGTGATCAAATGAAAGAAACCCAGGAAAGGGTCGACAAAATACCTGGCGCCCCTAAGCTGCTACCAAAACACGATGAAGGAAGGTTCATCGAACAACCTTACGGCGAGGAAGCTGCTCCTTACCCCATCTCTAAAACCTTCAAAATGCCACCATACTTGAAAATATACGATGGGACCACGTATCCATAAGATCATCTGATCCATTACGTCACCGCGGTAAAAGGCAATAACCTATCAAAAGAACAAGTGCCATCCGTACTGTTGAAAAATTTTGGTGAGACTTTAACAGGAGGAGAATTAACATGGTATTCTCAGCTACCAGCAAGGTTGATATCGACATTCAAGGAAATGGCAGACAAATTCGTCACTGCTCATGCAAGACCAAAGAAGGCCGAAACTAGGGTCAACGACATCTTCGCCATCAGGCAAACGACAGGCGAAGGACTTCGAGACCTCCTGGACCGATTCAACAGGGTAAGAATAGGACTGCCAAATATGTCAGAAGGAATGGCGGTCTCATCCTTCCAAAACGGGCTAAGCAGGAACGGATCAAAGGCAACCAACAAATTGCTCAACAGACTCATGAAGTATCCCCCCACCACATGGGAAGATATTCATAATGCCTATTGCGCCGAGGTAAGAGCAGACGAAGATGACCTCAATGGTCCAACCCAATGACTAACGTCAGTCCAGTCCGAGGCAAGGAGGGATCGACGTAACGATGGGTGAAGGGATCAACTCCCACATTTCAACCGAGAAAGGCATCAGCCCTATGTCAGATCATCCAACCCGTCTCCTCTAAGGCATACAGATGATGTGCCACAAAAAACCGTGCCCCTTCGAAACTAAAGAGGTATGCCTCCATTGTTATCTGCTCATAAATTTTGTGTTTCCCCTTAAGAAATAGTGTACGCACTAGAGAAGCTGGGCACGAAGGTGCAATGGCCACAAAAAATAAAATCGGACCCAAGCGCGAGAGGGTCAAATGTCCTCTGCGAATTCCATCAGGAACGAGGACACAAGACCGATGATTGCATAGGTCCATGGAAGGAGGTGGTCGGGATGTTGAACTAGGGGTATCTGAAAGAACTGCTCAGCGATAAAGGAAGGGCTAATTTTGCCAGGGGACACGACCCATCTCAAGGACCTCCAAAGCCACTGTCCCTGGCATGTACCATACCGATGATCATCGGCGGTGGTGACGATTTGGTAATCAACCATGTAAAGTTAACCACTACACACAAGCTCAAACAAACGGTCGCCCATGAACGGTATGATGACTTAGAAGACAGTATCATCTTCGAATAGTCAGATGCCGACGGTTTGTCTTTTCCTCATTATGATGCTTTGGTTATAACATTACGCATCGCTGATACAAATGTAAAAAGAATCATGGTAGACGACGGAAGTGGAGCGTGTATTATCCACCCGAGAGTTCTCGTGCAAATGAGGCTCGAGGATAAGATAATACCGCATTGCATAACACTAACGGGTTTTAACAATGCAGTAGAATGGACATCCGGAGAAATAGCACTGCCAGTCCTAGCAGGGGGAGTCACACTGGAGACCACATTCCATGTCATGGACCAGGAAACAGCCTATAATGCCATCATAGGACGCACATGGATACACTTCATGCGAGCCGTCCCATCAAGCTTCTATCAAGTGATCAAATTTCCCACCCAGTGGGAATATTCAGCATTTAAGGCGAGTCGCGCACCGCCCAGGAATACTACTGGATCGCCCAAGATTGCACGTATACCAAACAGCTGAAAGGATCAAGCGCGGAGGCATAACAATCAGCCATGTCGGGTACTAAAACATACCCATCGGCATAGGTCATCAGAGACCCAGATATTATAGAAGCCTGCAAGGAAACTATTGAAAATCTCGACCCGGTCCAGCTGGATGACACCGATAACACAAAAAGGTTTACATAAGGCACAACCTCTCTAAGCCAGGTAAATACCGTGAATTTTTAACTAATGATGCCAACCTATTTGCATTTTCCCACTCAGATATGCCATGGATCCCAAAAGCCATCACCACTCATAGGTTGAATGTCGACCCACTCTCTCTGCCCGTATGGCAGATGAGGAGAAATTTCAATGCCACGATCAATGAGGCGGTCAGTGAAGAAGTGGACAAGTTGCTAGCCAATGGTTCCATCAGAGAATCAAAATACCCCCAATGGGACGCCAATATGGTCATGGTAAAAAAGAAGAACGGTAAATGGAGAATGTGTGTGGACTTCACCGATCTAAACAAGGCATGCCCGAAAGACTCCTTCCCGTTACCCCATATCGACCAACTGATTGATGCAACAGCGGGGCATGAACCGCTGAGTTTTTTTGGATGCCTACTCCGGTTACAACCAAATCCTGATGGCCGAAGAGGATCATGAAAAGACAACCTTCATCACTCATCAAGGGACTTATTGTTATAAGGTAATGTCGTTCGAACTCAAGAACGCATGGGCCATTTACCAGTGGCTGGTCACCAAAATGTTCAAGGAATAGTTCGGTAATACAATGGAGGTCTACATTGATGATATGCTGGTAAAATCAGCAAAGAAAGAGTACCACATTAATCATTTGAAAGAAGCCTTCGAGATATTGAGAAATTACGGGATGAATCTTAATCCAGAAAAATATGCTTTCGGCGTGGCCTCAGGAAAATTCCTAGAATTCCTTGTATCACAACGAGGAATCAAAGTCAACCCAGATCAAATCAAAGCCATTGACTCAATACCTAAAGCACTGACCAGCATGAAACAGGTGTAAAAACCAACCGGGCGAATAGCCGCCTTGTCGAGGTTCATTTCACGATCCTCGAATAGATGTCACAAATTCTTCAACGTACTAAGGAAAGATCTTAGGCTGCAATGGAACGAGGAATGCATCAACGCCCTGAGGAAATTAAAATCATACCTGTCTCACCACTGCTACTCATCAAAGTTGATCCAGGTGAATATTTGATCGTATATTTAGCCATATCTGAGGTAGCTGTCAGCGCAGTCCTGGTCCGCGAAAACAAAGGTACACAATCCCCTATCTATTACATCAGCAAAACCTTAATAGATGCCGAGACGATGTACCCTCACCTTGAAAAACTCACTCTGGCACTAGTCACAGCTTCACGCAAGCTTAGACCATATTTTCAATGTCACCCCATAAAAGTAATAACGACCTTTCCCCTAAGGGGCATTCTACATAAACCTGAGCGCTCAGGCAGACTCGCCAAATGGGCCATAGAGCTCAGTGAGCACGACATAACTTATCACCCACAAACTGCCATTAAGTCGCAGGTGCTCGTTGATTTCTTCACAGATTTCAGCACGAAAATATTGCCAGAGACGGAACAAGAAGCGCTTCGTGCCTCCTCTTGTACCGACCTCTGGACCCTCTACACCGACGGTGCTACAAATGCCTCGAGATCGAGACTGGGACTTGTCCTTGAAGTCCCTACGAGAGAAGTAATTTTCCAGTCCATACGATGCCCCGAGATGACTATCAACGAGGCCGAGTATAAGGCTGTGATTACAGGTATGAAGTTATCTCTCAATTACAGAGCCCGTCGACTTATCCTCCACTACGACTCTCAACTCGTTATAAATCAAGTCACCGGGACTTTCCAAATCAAAAAGCAGAGGCTATAGAAGGATCAATCGGAGATCCATAAACTGATGCTGGAGTTCGATGAATGTTGCTTCGAG
Organism: Nicotiana glauca; assembly: GCA_026770625.1. Classification (NCBI taxonomy): domain Eukaryota; kingdom Viridiplantae; phylum Streptophyta; class Magnoliopsida; order Solanales; family Solanaceae; genus Nicotiana; species Nicotiana glauca. The sequence continues at coordinate 21,953 of MU713365.1, forward strand.
CAGATCCCTAGGGCACAAAACATTGAAGTAGATGGCCTCGCCAAATTAGCTGCGACCACCAGGAATATTAACAAGGAAAATGTGGTCACCCTCCTTCATTCATCCATAGACCATGTCGAGGTACTTTCTCTGAATTTAACCTGGGACTGGCGTAACTGCCTTGTGTCCTATTTACAGGACGGAACACTCCTACAAGACAAAATAGAAGCCAAGAAACTCTGAGTGCAGGCCGCTAGGCACAACCTGATAAATCACAACCTCTACAAGAGGACATTTGGCGGTCCCCTAGACAAATGTCTTGGACCGCACCAAACAAGACAAGTACTAGAAAAAGTGCACGAGGGTCACTATAGAGCCCACACAGGGAACCGCACCCTCGTTCGATGCCCCATCCGCGCCGGCTACTATTGGCCCACTATGAAAAAAGAAGCAGCAGACTACGTTTAGAGATGCGAGCAGTGCCAAAATATGCCCCTATGATATATCAAGCGGGAGAATTCCTCTATTCCGTCACCCCGCTGTGACCTTTCATAAAATAGGGGATGGTCATAGTCGGACCCCTCCCGGCAGGGCGAGGAAAGGTATATTTTCTTTTGGTTTTACTGACTATTTCTCTAAGTGGGTGAAGGCAGGTGCGTATGCCCAAATACGCGAACAGGAGGTCATCGCCTTCATATGGAAAAATATTATATACCGCTTCGGCATCCCCAAAGAAATTAGCTGTGATAACGGACCTCCGTTTCTCGGAAAGAAAACAACAGAGTTTTTTGAAAAATGGCATATCAAGCGGATAGTCTCCACACCATATCATCCCGCTGCCAACGTCCAAGCTGAGTCCTCCAACAAAGTGATATTGAACATATTAAAGAAGAAGCTCGAAGAAGCCAAAGGGCTATGGACCGAATTACTACCTGAAGTATTATGGGCATACCGGAACTACCCTAAAGTCCAGCACGGGAGAAACTTCATATTCGTTAGTCTACGGGACCGACGCAGTCATACCCGTCGAAATTAGAGAGCCTAGTCTGAGATACTCCCACCTAAGTAGAGAAGCTAACGATGAGGGTAGGTTGCAAGACCTAGATGAGGTCGAAGAACGGATAGACATGGCCCACATAAGAATGATAGCACAGAAGCAGCAAGTAGAGAGATATTACAACAAAAAAGCAAAGGTAAGATCACTCAAAGTTGGCGACTACGTCCTCAAAGCCAAAATACTGGCATCAAAAGACCCAAATGAGGGAAAATTGGGAACCAACTGGGACGGACCATACAAAATCATAGCGATTGTAAACAAAGGGGCATTCCAGCTAGAAACAATGGAAGGAAAACTACTCCAAAACAACTGGAACGTCGCCCATCTCAAGTACTTCCACTTCAGAAAGGCGTCACTTAAGCCGTACTCTTTTTCCCTTACATGTGTTTTGTCCCAATTGGGTTTTCTCAGGGAGGTTTTTAACGAGGTGGCAAAAGGGGACACCCTGTGGATCGGAGAGTTGTTCATCACCTCGGCCGATCGACACAACCTCTAGGCCAAAGTAATGAAGGGACTACACTAGTCAACCTCCATTGTACGAATGGAAATATCCATTGTATGAACATAATTCCCCATTGCATAAATAGAAATCTCCATTGCATGAAAAGAATTATCCAATGTATGAACACCTCCATCATATGAAATGAACAGTTTGTGCACGACGGATACTACTTCGACTACGGTCGAAGCAACATCCCAATAGCCAAGGCCATCGACATTCAGTTCGACCTCATTCAAACCACGACAGATATTAATTCGACGACAGTCGAAGCAACATCCTAATGCCTAAGGCCATCGACTTTCAGTTCGACCTCATTCGAACTACGACAAATACTACTTCGACCACGGTCGAAGCAACATCCCAATGTCCAAGTCCATTGACACAAGTTCGACCTCGTCTGAACTACGACAGATACTACTTCGACCACGGTCGAAGCAACATCCCAATGTCCAAGGCCATCGACTTTCAGTTCGACCTCGTTCGAACCATGATGGATACTACTTCGACGTCAGTCGAAGCAACATCCTAATGGCTAAGGCCATCGACTTTTAGTTCGACCTCATTCCAACTATGACGGATACTACTTCGACCACGGTCGAAAAAACATCCCAATGGCCAAGGCCATCGACACAAGTTCGACCTCGTTCGAACTACGACAGATACTACTTCGACCACAGTCGGAGTAACATCTCAATGGCCAAGGTCATCGACACAAGTTCGACCTCGTTCAAACTACGACGGATACTACTTCAACGACAATCGAAGAAATATCCTAATGGATAAGGCCATCAAATTTTAGTTCAACCTTGTTCGAACTACGACGGACCCTACTTCGACGACAGTCGAAGCAATATCCTAATGGCTAAGGCCATCGACTTTCAGTTTGACCTCGTTCGAACTATGACGAATACTACTTTGACGACAATCGAAGCAACATCCCAATGACCAAGGCCATCGACACAAGTTCGACATTGTTCAAACTACGATGGATAGTACTTCGACCACGGTCGAAGAAACATCCCAATAGCCAAAGCCATCGACACAAGTTTGACCTCGTTCGAACTACGAGGGATACTACTTCGACGACAATCGAAGCAATATCCTAATGGCTAAGGCCATCGACTTTTAGTTCAACCTTGTTCGAACTACGACGGACCCTACTTCAACGATAGTCGAAGCAACATCCTAATGGCTAAGGCCATCGACTTTCAGTTCGACCTCGTTCGAACTACGATGGATACTACTTCGACAACAGTCGAAGCAACATTCTAATGGCTAAGTCCATCGACTTTTAGTTCGACCTCGTTCGAACTGTGACAGATATTACTTCAACCACAGTCGAAGCAACATCCCAATGGACAAGGCCATTGACACAAGTTCGATCTCGTTCAAACCACGGCGGATACTACTTCGACGACAGTTGAAGCAACATCCGAATGGCCAAGGCCATCGATACAAGTTCGACCTCGTTCGAACTATGACGGATATTACTTCAACCACAGTCGAAGCAACATCCCAATAGCCAAGAAAATCGACACAAGTTCGACCTCATTCGAACCACGACAGATACTACTTCGACGACAATCGAAGTAACATCCTAATAGCTAAGGCCATCGACTTTCAGTTCGACCTCGTTCAAACACCGATAGATACTACTTCGACGGCAATCAAAGCAACATCCTAATGGCTAAGGCTATCAACTTTCAGTTTGACCTCGTTCGAACCACGACGGATACTACTTTGACGACAGTCGAAGAAATCTCCTAATGGCTAAGGTCATCGATATTAGTTTGACCTCGTTCGAAAAACGACGGATACTACTTCGATGACTGTCGAAGCAACATCCTAATGGCTAAGGCCATCTCCATCAGATCGACCTCGTTCGAACTACGACAAAACATATATCTTTTAAAAGGGAAAACAGCAAACAGAAAGTGACAAAAATAAAGTTTATATATTACAATAAAAATAGTATTTACATTCGTCCATGTAGACGGGCCCCAGTGCAACCCACGCCCAAAAATTCCCAAACAGAATGTACAAACCAGAACTACTCATTGTCTTCAGTGGCGTAGACGTCCTCATACCACGAATCCGAGTCAACGCAGTTTACATCATCAGAGGCAACATCCTCCCCATCAGGGTATCAGGGTAATATCCACATGACTCGAGAGCTGAACGCACCTCATTATGCACTACCTGAACCTCCGCCTCTGTCACCCGACCCTTGATATGAAAAACTCTATATACATCAAGTTGAGCCTCCGCATAGAGCCACATCTCATACCTGTGATGAGGAGCGCCCTGAAGAATTGGAGGACGAGAGGTTCAGGGCCTAGAATGGCACTCTGTTTCCTCTACCCTCGATGGAGCCATTTGCCTTTGCAATGCAGCCAATTTATCGGCATTGACATCTAGCTCGCCTATAAGCCCGTCAACTTCTGCCATCTTGGCACTAAGCTCGGCAGTCAAACCAACTACTTTCTGCTACAGTTCGGCATTCTCCGCCATCACCCATTGACTCAGTTCGAATTCATCCTATTCGCCTTAAGAAGGATCTCCAATTAGCTGTTTCGAGCGATAGCCCTCACTAGCTCCTCGTCCCTCTCCTTCAGCTCTTCGACCCTGAGCTCCAATTGAGCCTCCCACTACTCAAGTCCCTCACAAAACACCTGGAAATCAGGATCTTGGTGGTAGATGTCAGACATCTCTCGATGCTTAGCACGGTACCGCTGATACTTCATCGACATCTTTTTGTAGAGGTCCTTCCTCTTACGCTCACGACGATCTCTCTCCACCTCCAGGACGAGGGTCTGACAAAAAATTATAGTTAAAAGAAAAAAAAAAAAATATATATATATATATATATAT
>MU713365.1:27777-54252 GCA_026770625.1 Nicotiana glauca
AAAAAAGGGCCTACCTGTAAAGCCATACCGACTACCTTTCGATACAGTTCTGCATCGCTCATCATCCCAAGCGTCTCGTTCTCAGGAGCGGCACATAAAGGGGTGAAGGTCGGTGCAACCTGCTCGCTATTCAGCAGCAAGTTACAACCTTATGGAATCGTGATGTAACGGTCGGACCCCACCGTTCTTAATTCCACGCGGGTATGGCGATTCAAAAATTCGTTAACATCCTCAGGAGCAATATCAAAACCTTATCCATCCTTTTCTACACAATGCCCTCCAACATTGGACCACGCACCCCCTTCAGCGAAACGCGCTGAACTGACCCTTGGGCCAACTCTCTCCTCACGAGTTGATCTCCCCGACAAAATAGCATCGGCCATAAATACGGGCGTTGGGGCCTTCCAAGATGCTCCACTCCCATCGGCTTTAGTGGCCACCCCCTTTCCTAGCTCCAATCTTCTTCTCTTCCTCTCCAACGATTCTTCGCCGTTAAAGGATTCGTCAGCTATATGTGGGGACGGTACCAACGAGACCGTATCTCTCACAGTCGTAGTAACGGACGTGGATCCCTGTTGAAGAAGTAAGGGACGACGCTCTCGGACAGATGCACATAAAATGTCCTGAGCTTCTATGGCAGCAGTAGGCCATATGAAAGCAGGGACTGGCGCCCTTTTCTTGGAAGCTCCCCGACTTGTCGTCATTAATAATTATATAGTTAGATAGAGTCACACGACTTCCAACACAAAAATCAGAAGTTTACCTGAGGAAATTTTAGGGATGTAACGTTGCATGAAGGCAAACCAAGTTCGGGTCTCCTCTGCATAGGGCAGCAGGCCGGCGACCCAGTTCCTAAGACCGACAACTGGTTGGGGCAGATGAGCCATAGCTGCAATACAAGAGATTAGAAAGATGCAATAATTGCAGGTGACGGGGAATCTAGTGAACTGCAACACTTACGAGCTTTGTTCCACCTCTCAGGAAAGCCGGCAGGGTTAGAGACCACGTGTTCGGTCTTAACGGTAGGGTTAGAGACCACGTGTTAGATCTCTTGTTCCTGTCACAAATTCCATTTTCAGGTATTTTTCTCAGCATTATATCACTTCCTTAGTCGTAAATTAAGTATACTCACGATCTTTCACAACTTGCCCACGTTCTTACTATGCCAAGTCAGCCTTACTACACTCACGATCGTTAAGATAGTGGTAGAAAGAACACAAGAGAATTGTTAAAGGAAGCTTTGTATTAGAGAGAACTTGAATTGTTTGCTTGGTGAATTATTAATGAGTGGCCCCTTTATATACTAGTCTCCTAGGGGCTAGCGTGTAAATATTTATTGTTACACAAGTCCCTAGTATTGACAAGATAAGGTCTTTCTCTTGAACCCTCTCCAAACCTAGAAGATTCCAAGGACTTTCCTAGCAAATCTATAGGGATCTAGGGTCTTCCTAAGAATATGTCCATACTTCTCTAGAATCTTCTCACAAATGCTAGCCTTCCTCCTATGTAAGCCCACATGGCATTAATATATTCCAAATGGTCTATTTGGCATGATGACATGGAGGGTCATCACAATATCCCCCACCTAATATTGCGACGATGTGGCGCAATGCTACTGCATAAACTCTCAAATTTTATCTTTGAATTACCATAAGTATTCATAATGTTCCCATGTGGCCTCCTTCCGTGATTTTCCCTTCCAATGGACGAGGAAAATAGCGGTGGCTTTTTGCCCTTGTTTTCTCCTAGCCTGGTAATCCATGATAGACTCAATATCCCGATCATTCGAGACGATGATAGTAATAGGCGCTCGACTTGATTGTCCCCTACTCGGATCATCCTTATCTTCATAATGGATTAAGAATGTTGGCATGGAGGATAGGGTAGATCTTAAGATACGATGGCATGTCAAGCTTGTATGAGATCTTGCCTACCTTGGCGATGATCTTAAATGGCCCCTCATACTTGCGAATCAGATTTTGATGCATGCCCCGTAGTGTCTTGAACTACCTTGGGTTAAACTTTACCATGACCATGTCCCCAACTCTATAGTCAACGGGACGCTGCTTATGATCCGCAAACTTCTTCAGCTTCTTAGCTGCCTTATCCAAGTAGGACATAGCAGTGTCAAACTGCTCCTCCCATTCTTTTGCCATATGATAAGCCCCCAAACTCTTTCCCTCAAATATGGCTGGTAATAAATGTGGAGTTTGTGGTTGTTGGCTTGTGGTTAGCTCAAATGGTGTCCGCCCCGTGGACTCACTCCGCTGCAAGTTATAAGAGAATTGGGCGATGTCTAGGAGCCTTGCCCAATCTTTCTGATGCGCGGTTACATAATACCTCAAGTTGTAGTAAGGCATTAACCCATTCCGTTTGTCCATCCATCTATGGGTGGAAACTAGTGGAAAAGTGCAGTTCCTTGCCAAGTATGTCAAATAACTCTATCCAAAAGTTTCCAGTAAAACAGGGGTCTTGATCACTAATAATATGCCTTGGTAAGCCCCAATACTTTACCATGTTCTTAAAGAATATCTTGGTGGCTTTCTTGGATGTGCAACCCGGTGAGGCGAGCATGAAGGTGGCATATTTAGAAAATCTATCTACGACTACCATAATAGTACCATAACCGTCGGACTTTGGTAGGAAAGTGATAAAGTCCATAGTCACGCTCTCCCATGGATGCTCTACAACTGGTAGTGGCTCTGGAAGTTCTCCGGGTTGTTGCTCAAACTTGTCGTGTTGATAGACAATACAAGTCTGCACATAACACTTTATTTCATCTCGCATGCATAGCCAATAGTAGACGGACTCAACAAAGGCCCTATTGCGATATTGGCCTGGATGACCATCCCACATTGTATTATGACTCTTCCTTATGATCCATCGTCTAATGTCTCCAAACTTAGGCACGTAGACCCGCCGACCAGTGGCAAGCAGTAGGCCATCTTCAACATAAAAGTGTCTCGTCTTGCCTTGGTTGGCTAACTCAATAAGTTTTTAGCTGCTGGATCATGGTGCATGCCTTCTTTTATAGCCTCACGAATGTCCCAACTTGCTAAAGTGATGGTAGTAGGCTCAATTTTTTGGCTCAAGGCATCAACTACAATGTTACCTTTTCCTGGCTTGTACTCCAACACGTAATCAAACTTGGCCAAGAAATCCTACCACCTAGCCTGTTTTGGTGTGAGCTTTTTTGTGTCTAAAAGTAGCTAGTATCCATATTGTCGATCTTGACCACGGACCTCGACCCAAGCAAATAATGTCACCATGTATGAAGTCAATGCACTATGCCAGTCATTTCTATCTCTTGCATCGTGTAATAGTGCTTCGTCTTATTTAACTTACGGCTCTCAAATGCTATGAGATTCTCATCCTGCATCAAGACACCCCCAATGGCAAAGTCTAACGCATCTGTATGCACCTCAAATGTCTTGGCAAAGTCAGGTAGTTACAAGACTGGCTCCTCTATTACAACTACCTTAAGACCTTCAAACGCCTTTTGATAATGTTCCGTCCAAACCCATGTCTTGTTCTTCTTTAGAAACACAGTCAATGGTGTAGGCTTCGCTGATCAGCCACTGATGAACTGACAATAATAGTTAACAAGGCCAAGGAAGGATCTCAACTCAGTTACCTTTATATGTGCCTCCCACTCCTGGATAGCACGTACCTTAGCCTCGTCCATGCGTAACTCGCCATTGCTAGTGACATGGCCTAAGAAGTGCACCTTTGATTGTGCCAAACTAGCATTTTTCTCTCTTGATGTATATCTCGTTCTCCCGAAACACTTGGAAAACCTACCTTAAGTGCTTCATGTTCTCCTCTAAGGTGTTGTTGTAGATAACTATGTCGTCTAGGTAGACTACCATGAACTGATCAAGGCAGGGATGAAAAATCTCATTCACAGAGGTGCAAAATATGGACGGTGCACTGGTTAAGCTGAAAGGCATCACCAACCACTCAAAGGATCCATATCTGGTCACACATGTTGTCTTCAGCTCATGCCCTTCTGCAATGCGAACCCGGTAGTAACCCTTCCGAAGATCCATCTTGGTAAAGTACTTGGCTTACCCGAGTCTATCCAACAACTATGCAATGAGCGAGATTGGGGTACTTATTATTCAATGTGACCTTATTAAGTATTGGTAGTCTATGCATAAGCGGAGAGATCCATCCTTTTTTTCTGGAACAATACTGGTGCGCTAAAAGGTGCCTTTGATGTGCGAATGTGACCAACATCTAGCAGCTCTTTCAATTTTTTCTTGAGCTCCTCTAGCTTGGGCGGTGCCATGTAATATGGGGAAAATGTGAATGGCTTATCCCCTCGCTCCAACTTAATCTTGTGATCCACCTCTCGCCTAGGCGGAAAATGCTTAGGAAACTCCTTGGGCATGACATCTTTGTTTTCCTCAAGAAACTTCTTTATGCAAGCCGATAGTGTCTTTTGAAAACTCTTGTCTTCCTCTAGACTTTCAATGGTTGCCACAAACGATGGGTCTCCCTTATTGATCCCTTTGACAACATGCATAGCTGAGAGTTATGCTTGGCTCTGTCCATGTGGACTAGTCACTGTAGGTACCATGCAAGCTCCTTCTCACTCCATAATCAATAAACGTTAGATGTAGGGGTCGGTCAAGGTATGACAATGCCTAAAGAACTCTTACCCCAATATGATGCCAAAGATATCCATAGCGGTTACGATAAAGATTTTCATACCTTTCCAAGTTCCCAAGTTTACATCAACTCCATTAGCTACACCACTAGCATTTTGTAGCTCGGCATTCACGGTCTTGACGCGAGAGTTGGATAGAGCAAGCTACAGTCCCAGCCTCTTTACGGCAGCTTTAGTCACGAAATTATGAGTTGCTCTAGTATCCATCATTGCATGAGTGGGCTTGTTGTTAATGGTTAGATCCATGTAATGATTGTTATTCTTAGTAGGTTGGATAGCTTGATTTGTGACAACACCACATAACTCAATCATATCCAGTTGTGCGATTCCCGAACTCTCTCCTTGTAGATGCTCCTTCTGTTCACGGACCATGGCACTGAGGCTCTTGAGGTCGGAACAGTTCTTGAAGTCGTGCGTCCCTCCGTATATATAGCATCCCTTCTTCTAGGCGTATCCCTGACGAGCACTCAACTTTTTAGAATCTTGAGTCTTGAAGTATTGATGTTGTATCTCCTTGCCGTTGCCACAGCCTCCCCCACCTTTGATATTGTTAATCTTTAACTCATTGCCTTTGCCTTTGTCATGCTTGTCATGCCTGAAATCCGTCAATGATTTGGCTTCCACTATGGCTTAGTCTATATCACCCACGTTGCAACTCCTGCTTAGACCAAGTTTGCAACCCGTCCATGAAGTGGAACAGCAAGTCATGGGATTTGAAGGATAATGGTAGTGAACACCTTAACATAGTCATGTATGCTCTCTACTTGCTTCACCCTCCAAGTTTGCACCTTGCCTCGTACAAGACATTGTTTGGAAAGAACTGTCTCTTGAACTCGGCTTTGAAATGGTTCTGCGTGCTAATAATACATAAACCTTTATCCATATCGGCCATTTTCCTTCTCTACCATAGCATGGCAGTCTTTGTGAGGTACAACACGACGGTGTTGATCTTGGCCTCGTCGTCCCTCACTTTTTTGTGCCTGAAGTAGTTCTCTAAGAGCCAAAGGAAGTTTTCCACTTCTTGTGCATCACGAACATCTTTGAACACTAGGGGTTTGGGAGCCTCGATTTTGGCCTCCCTCGTCACCACAACATTGTTGGTTGCCTAGGTCACACCAGCATCGACATGCTCCTTGGGTGACTCTATCTTTGCCTTCATAGCATCGATAGTACTCAAAGCCTCCACGAGTCTGCACTCTAAGGCAGTGATGGTTTGCCTTAGTTCCATCTCGGTTTGTGTACGTCCCTCTAAGTCATTTCGAATACCCTCAATCTCTTCAAAAGTGTGTCCCTCAAGAACACTAAGGGTGACTTCCATCTTCCTCAAGCGTTGGCAAACGATATCGATGGCATCCATCCCCGCGTTCACCTTCATCAGCCACTATTTACTGAGCGAGACATCCTTTGGTAGGACCTTCACTTCATCCTCGCTCGCCTTAGTGGCAGATGACTCTTGGGATGTAAGCCCCTCATTTGGTACAACCTCGGGTGGCACCTCCTAGCACTTGTTGGTGGCATTCCTCTTTTTGTTACGGTCGTTCTTGCCAGTAGCATCCTGGATGATATTGGCTTGGGTGTTGGCAACGTTATTCCCTTAGTTGCAATCTTTGCTTTATACCACGTTGTCACATCATTAGTCGTTAACTAAGTACACATGCGACACTTTACAACTTTCTCACGATCTTGCACAACTTGCTCGCGTTCTTACTATGCCAAGTCAGTCTTAGTACACTCAAGATCACTAAGAGAATGGTATAAAGAACTCAAGAGAATTGTTAAATGAAGCTTTGTATTAGAGAGAACTTGAATTATTTGCTTGGTGAATTACAAATGAGTGACCCCCTTTATATACTAGTCTCTTAGGGGCTAGTGTGTAAATATTTATTGTTACACAAGTCCTTAGTATTTACAAGATAAGAGTTTTCTCTAGAACTCTCTCCAAACCTACAAGATTCCAAGAACTTCCCTAGCAAATCTATAGGGATCTAGGATCTTCATAAAGAAATGTCCATACTTCTTTAGAATCTTTTCACAAATGCTAGTCTTCCTCCTATGTAAGCTTCCACGTGGCATTAATATATGTTAAATGACGCCTATATGGCATGATGACATGGCGGGTCATCACAATTATCTGTAGTACATCACAGGTAAATATATTATTTTCTTATCAGACAAGTTCATTTTCTACTACTGCCTTCTATGTCGGGAGTTGTATTTATTTGGTGACATGTAATACAATATTAATTTCTGCAAAATTCATTGGACTTGCTTGCCAATTTCGCAGTAAAAGTTTCGACCTTATTGAATACAATTAGTCTATAGGGAAAAAAACAAGATATGCTGATGATGAATAGTCAGTAGAATGCATCATTTTCCTTTGGTGGAATTTCTGTAAAAACTTAAGTGAAATGATTAATGTATGATTAATAAATAGAGAACCACATTAGTTTAAATCTGTATAAGTTGTTAACAAATGAATTATTTTCTATGTATTATACATAAAATATGATCTACCGTTTTTTAAAATTTGTATGAATAATACGCTTTAGAAATGAATTTCGTAGATATTTTTTATGGATACAATCATCATTATGGATGTAAAATTTATAGCAAGTATATTCTCTTCTTTTTTTTTTTTTGCAATTTGACAGGGTGGAAGGTATAAGAAATGTAATTTTTAAAAGTAAAGTTACAAGAGTTTCACAAAGACAATACTCACAGTTGAACTTGAGCGTTAAAGTGTCTAAAATGCAATTACCCAAAAGCATTACTTTTGCGAAAAACTTGACATTTTATTACAAAGACGGATATCGAAATTTATCCAAAATGTTATAAATAATATAGGGAACAAATTTATACTCTGGATGGCTGCTGCAAAAATTTCTGATCTTCTTCTGCTTTCAATAAAATGTTTCCAAATAACGAAGAAAATTAATTCATCGCACCTACCTACTGTTATATTAATTGATATGTACGTGTTCAGAAACTAATATATACTATATTAAAAATGGGAAGACCTTAAGTGAAAAGTTAAATTACCAAAATGCTCATCTTATTAACCTAAATACCATAATTAATAGAACGAAAAAAGCTAACGTCTACAAAGTCTAGGTACCCTTCACAACAATCGCAACCATTTAGAAAATTAAGTAGCAGCCACCATTTTAATGTAGATCCATCAACTACTTTTGTTCTTTAATACAAGGGAGAATTACATCCCTTGTCATTTGGCCCAACAACCCATCAGAAAATTGCTCATATTTGAAGCCCTTACCCAGTATAACCCAGGTTGTACATAATCTGAAAGTTAATTTTCACCAGTTAACCTACCCGTTATTTCTTCGTTCCCCTTTTTTCTTCATTCTTCTTCTCCTTCCCATGTCAGCCTTTGCACCACAAAATTTCTCTACTATTCTTATTCTCCTTCATTTCTTTTTCGGATTTCAGTGGTTAACTAAGAATTTGAAAAATAGAAGACACAATTACAAGTGGTTCGAAGATTCGACTTGAAGACCGACGGACTTGAAGACTTCAACTTTGAGACTTGGAGGGCCTAAACGAATTTGAAGACTTCAACTTGAAGACCGATGGACTTGAAGACTTCAACTTTGAGACTTGGAGGGCCTAAATATTTCAACTTGAAAATCAGCGAATTTGAAGACTTCAGCTTGAAGACCGACTGAGTTGAAGATTTCTCCCCCCTATCACTTAAAGGCCGGAAGAAAAAAATTTCCCACGGCAACTTGGGGACTTCAACTTGAATACACTTGAAGACTTCAACTTGGAGACTTCGAGGGCTTAAATATTTCAGCTTCTCTTTTGCTTTACATTGTTCGACTTTTATCTTAGTCGCATAATTTTCAGCTTTACGTGCTTGTAATAAATGATTCATATATTATCGTGGGAGAGTCCAAATAATGAACCGTTTGATAACTTCAATATCTAATATATCCAATACTCAGAATCAATAACTTTCAGAATCACGCCGGATAATATTTTGAAATTAACTTTAGATTTCATCTTGTTGAAAATTTTAGATTTGCACAGTCTCACCAAAAAATTCATATCTCAGTGTAGAAATATCGAAATTGCAAACCGTTTGATTTCAAGAAAACTAGACTTCAAGATCTAGAACATATCCAAAATTCTCAATCAAACAACTTCAGAATCATCCCAGATAATATTTTGAAATCAACTTTATATTGCACCACGCCATCAATTCCAAATTTGCGCAATCTCACCAAAAAATTTATATCTCGGTGTAGAAATATCGAAATTGCAAACCGTTTAATTTTAAAAAAAAATTAGACTTCAAGACCTAGAACATATCCAAAATTCCCAATCAGATAACTTCTGAATCGTCCCAGATAATATTTCAAAATTAACTTTATATTGCACCACACTATCAATTCCAGATTTGCACAGTCTCGCCAAAAGCTTCATATCTTGGTGTAGGAACATTGAAATTATGAACCGTTTAATTTATTAAAAACTAGACTTCAAGATCTAGAATATATCCAAAATTCTCAATCAAACAACTTCGGAATCGTCCCAGATAATATTTTAAAATCAACTTTATATTGCACCACATCATCAATTCCAGATTTGCGTAGTCTCACAAAAATTCATATATTGGTATGGAAGCCTCGAGATCGGAAGATGTCTTACTTGACATCAATCAAAAGTTAAGAGCCGTTTTCTCACAAATATCTTGAGTTCAAGTCTCACTGAATTTGAAACGTTGTGCCAAGCAATCTTTTCCTTATACTTGTGTTTCCTTTTGATGTCTCTCTTCTCTTCCTTTTTTTTTAAGGCAGAGGGCGGACTGGGAGACCAACAAACTTGAAGGTTTGGCGAACCTTAAGACATAGAGAATCCCCGGACTTCAATGCAAATACTTGACATCCTCCTAAGATCGGTCCATGGAAGATATCAATTTACCATGGAGGATTGCCCCCTTTAAATCAAATTAGGTCAAAGTTCAGTAGGAGAATGGCATTTCAGCTTGATCTTACATTCTTTCATACTTCATTCGAACAAAAATTGGGGCTATATGTATCTTTTGAACTTAGGCGACTGAACTTAGAATGAAACTCTAAGCTGCCTACGTACCTCGATGAAGAGGATCAAGTCATACCGTAGTTCAGACTGGGTAGATTTTTTTCTCTTTTTTTTTCTTTTTTTTCTTTTTTTTCGTCCTAACTTTTGCCTAGGCCGCCTATTTCGAGATTTTTAACCTAGCGGACTTTTTTTGGGCCGTACACAGTTTATACTCTTGCGGTCTAGGAGTGTAGCAACATGTAGTTTAGGCTCGTGCGTCAAGGAGCGTCATGACTTGTAGTTTAGGCTCGTACGTCGAGGAGCATCGCAATTTCAAGGATAATAGTTCTTTAAGAATTTGCCATTGATGGGGCCGATTCTCATGCCATCTGCATCAACCAGCTTGTAAGCCCCACTTGAGTAAGCTTCTTGTACGACATATGGCCCATCCCGTTTTGAAGTGAACTTCACTACACGTTTATGGAAAGTAATTATGGGTCTTCGTACGGCAAGGACTTGATCTCCTACTTGAAAGGATCTTGGGCGAACTCTTTTATTGAAGGCACGAGATAATCGAACTTGATAACATTCAAGACTCCGTTGAGCTTCCAATCTCTTTTCATCTAGAGCTTCCAACTCTACTAATCGAACTCGAGCATTTTCTTCATCAGTGATCCCTTCTTAAATATCCAGTCGTAACGAAGGTATTTGATGCTCAAGTGGCAAGACAGCTTTGACTCTATAAACAAGTGGATAAAGATTCACCTGTGTTGGCGTGCAGTGAGTCGTCCTATATGCCCATAGAGCTTCTTCCATACGGTCATTCCAATCTCGTTTGGATTTGGAGATGACTTTCTTTAACAAGTTGCATAGAGTCTTGTTTAATGCCTCAGCTAAACCATTGACAGCAGCATTGTACATCGAAGAGTTACGTTACTTGAAGCCAAAAAGATCACAAATCTTGTTCATCAACCTATTATCGAATGGCTTTTCATTATCCGTTATTATGTAACGAGGAATGCCAAAGCAATAAATAATATTTACTCGGATGAAACTTGCAACATTTTTCTTCTTTACTTCCTTAAGAGCAACAGCTTCAGCCTATTTTTAGAAGTAATCAGTTGCAGTCAAGATGTATAAATGCCCACCAGAGGACTTTGGCAGTGGTCCAACAATATCCAATCCCCAAGCGTCAAATGGCCAGGGTGTAACAGTTGGGTGCAACACTTCAGGAGGCTGATGAATAAAATTCTCATGGAATTGTCAAGCCTTGCATCTTCGATTGTAATCCAAGCAATATTTTACCATCGTTGGCCAATAATATCCCATCCTTTTTTATATGGAAGTGGAGCTTTGGTCCAGACTGGTGTGACCCACATACCCTAGAATGAGCTTCTTGCAAAGCTTGGAGTGCTTCATCTCCCCCTAAGCATCACAAGAGTACTCCCTCGGATGATCTTCTATATAGGGTATCTTTGTAATAAAGGAAGTGAGGTACACGTCGGCAGATTTCAATTCTTCTCCATGGATTTTCTAGAAGTATCCCGTAACATAAGTAGTCGATAATGGGTTGTCGCCATTCTTCCTTCTCAACTTCAGAAACAGTGACAATATGTTTGAGTTCATTTTCTTCACATTCGGCCTCATTTGGCAGCGGTATTACCCATTTTTGGCAGACAATAACTTCGCTTGATCAGGCAGGGTTAAAGATGAAGCTAGGGCAGCTAAAACATCAACCTTCTTATTTTCTTTCCTTGGCACATGCTGAATAGTCACATCACCGATCCACCCCATCAACTTTTTAGCGTAATCATAATATGGGCGTAGTTCAGGCTTCTTAACCTCGTAACTATCCAAAAGCTGATTGACCACTAACTAGAAGTCACCAAAGACTTGCAATTGCAATTGCAATTGCTTCATATCAATGGCCATTTCAAGCCCAAGTATTAATGCTTGATACTCAGCAACATTGTTGGAACAGAGTTGTGTCAAGGTGAAAGAGTAGGGCAAGACTTTACCTTGGGGAGTGACAAATACTATGCCAGCCCCGGCTCCCCCACGATGCACAACACCATCAAAGTACATCTTCCATGGAGGTTAAACTTCAACGACCATTACGTCTTCATCATGTAGTTCATCAATTAACTCCCAGTAATCAGTTATCGGATGATCTGCCAAGAAGTATGCCAATGCTTGTCCTTTTACAGCCTTTTTAGGGATGTACAAAATCTTGAATTGTTGAAATTGGAGGTACCATCTTGCTAGTTGATCACTAAGAACAGGTTTTGAGATCACGAACTTGATGGGATTTGCTTTAGAAACAAGACAGACAACATGAGCTTGAAAGTAGTGCTTCAACTTTTGAATTGAGAAGACTAGCACTAAACACAACTTCTCAATTGGCAAATAATTCAACTCGTTTGGTGTCATCATCCTGCTCAAGTAGTAAAGAGAGTTTTCTTTCCCCTTACTATTTTCTTGGGCCAACAGTGCTCCAACAGACCTTTCCTGTGCTACAATGTATAGTATCAATGGCTTTCCTGGTATAGGAGCTGCTAAAACTGGAGGCTTCATCAAGTAGGTTTTGATACTTTCGAAGGCATTGCTGCAAGCTTGGTCCCACTTGAAAGGAATGCCTTTCTTCATGAGGCGACTAAATGGTTGGCACCTCCCAGCCATGTTTGATATGAATCTTCTAAGGTATGCTAGCTTTCCTTGCAGACTTTTCAATTCATAGATATCTCGAGGCTCATGCATTTTCAAAATGGCATCCACTTTGGCTTGATCAATTTCGATCCCTCGATGTCGGACAATGAAGCCAAGGAACTTTCCAAAAGTAACTCCAAAGGCACATTTCAATGGATTCATCCTAAGTTGGTATCTCCGGAGCAATTAAAATACCATCCTCAAGTCTTTCAGGTGGTCGCCCTTATCTCTTGATTTTACCACCAAGTCATCAACATAGCATTCGACATTCTTATGGAGAAGATCATCGAAAATATTCTACATAGCCCTTTGGTAAGTAGCACCAGCATTCTTCAAGCCAAAAGGCATTACCTTGTAGTAATAAATACCCTTTGGGGTACGGAATACAGTAAGCCCTTCATCTTTTGGTGCCCTGTGTATTTGGTTATAGCCCGACGAACCGTCCATAAATGACATTGCCTCATATCCAGTAGTAGCATCGATCATTAGTTCTGGAATGGGAAGCGGGAACTCATCTTTCAGACACGCATTGTTAAGATCCCTAAAGTCAACGCACACTCGAATCTGGCTATTTTTCTTCCTTACAGGGACAATACTTGAAACCCATGTTGGGTACTTAACTTCACGAATAAAGCCAGCTTCGATGAGTTTGTTAACTTCTGTTTCAATCAAGGGAACCAAGTCCGGCCTAAAATGCCTTTGAGCTTGTTTAACAGGATGAGCACTTATTTTTACTGCAAGGTAATGGACTACTACTTTTCGGTCCAAGCCAGGCATCTCTTTGTAACTCCAAGAAAATACATCCCTGAACTCTTTGAGTAATTCAATATAAGTGCTCTCTTCGTCAGCTTCAAGTAAAGCAGTTAGGTAGGTGGGTCTTGGTTCTTCATCGGTGCCAAGGTTAACTTTTTTTAAGGCATCAACTGTCATCTTCACTCCTTCTTCAAGTTCAGGTGGAGCATCTTTTGCATCTTCATCTTCTTGAGGGTCCCCATCATTGAAGGATATGTGATAACATGGCGAAACATCCTCCAATTCTGCATTATCTTCCATCGAAGATGGAATGCCATTCTTGATTATAGACCACAATATATGGCTTTACCTTCGGTATTTCTTTATATGAAACAACAAGTTTTGTTTGTCGCCTCATTCTAGAAGGAACCAAACTTTGGAAATCCTTAGAGATCTCCTGGATTTTGGGTGAAGCGGGTGTTCTTATGCTTTGAAATTTTCTCCAGAACTTGTTCCCCTTCTTTAGTGGACCCAATCTTTCGAACACGGAGGTCCTCACAAGTGATCTTCCAATTCGATCAAAGACAGAAGGCTTGTTAGAAGCGGCTGATTCATCTTCTACAATAATATAGTTGTTGCTCGCCCTTCTTATTGAGATGCGCACTGGTGACGGTTACTTTTATCCCAAACCTTCACGTGGTTGCCTCGTTGCAGCTTCCGATGGGAGCTTCCCTAACTTTGACTGCTCATTGGGATTGTATCCAGCTTTTGCAAATAGCCTGTAAGTGTTAGGGTCAAAACCTTCATCTGTTCGCTTTATAGGGAGTGCCACATTCTGCAAACGATTTTGGGCTACAAACCCTGCAAGTGGCATTGAGGACGACTTTACTGCCTCAATTCGTTTGACCAGAAGAGTTAACTCCTTTAGCATATTGGCTTGGCAGTTAGATGATTCACTTTCATCTTTCTTCCTTTTAGGGACATATTGGAGCGCCGAGCTTACTTTCTTGCCATAAGACGTAATATTCCCTCTATAAGATTTATTCGCGTTGGTTTGTACCTCTTTACTAGCAACTTTGGATTCACCAGTAGTCACCTCTTCTATTTTTGTTGAGGGCTCTTTATTCTTGCTTTTCATGCCATCACCAGCTTTCAGCTCCTTCACAATGCAATTCTTCAAGTAGAATTTTGCATCGGCGAAGTGTGACTCAGCCTCGGTGAATGGCTCATCATCAGCAACTACCGTCTTCTCGACTTCACCCTTGTAGTATTTTAAACATTGATGGTAGGTATATGGAACTACTTTATTCTTATGTATCCAAGGCCTCCCAAGCAAAATATTGTATGAAGTCTTTGCGTCGATCAGATGCAGCCATGCACTTGATTGCATATCTTCAATAGTGATTCCCAGCCTGATCGAGCCTATGGCTCTTTGCCCCCCTTGGTTGAATCCTTGGATCATCACACGACTTTTTGAGAGTTCGTTCATAGGAATACCAAGTTCTTTCAGAGTGTGGATTGGAAAAATGTTCATTGAGGATCCTCCATCAACCAAAATCCGATTTACCCTTTCATCGCGCATATAGCCAACCAGGTACAATGGGCGGTTATAAGGAGTGTCACCTAGCAAAAGATCGTCATTTTTGAACATAACCTTTTCCTCACAAGCATTAACTTATTGAAGAGTGGACTCGATGGGCTTTTCCGAATATGGTGCCAATAGTAGGTCATCCCTCTTTTCTTCCTCTTTGTCAGCATCGTAACAAGAGGCATCAATGCCCTCATGGGAAATCTTCGTGCGGAACCAACTTGGTAAAAACTCCTCCAAGGTCACTAGATTTCGTGGCTTTTGAGAATGGTGCATCTCCACTTCTGCTTTCTTCAAATGCGTAACTGGATTCTTTTTCATTGGTATTTTTACCATCATCTTCCTTGTTGGTTGTTCTATTGATTCTTTTTGTGGGCTCCTTTTGTGGTGCCTACGATGAGTCACCAATGTCCAACCTTCATCATCATCGGGTTGATTGACTTCAGCTTTGTCGCTCTCCAGTAATTCTTCATCTTTACTTTCTTTAAAACCACATAAGTCATCTGGACTGAATGAGCCAAAGGTGATAGAGACTTGATTTGCACTTGCTTTCTCATCTTCAAGCACGATCTTCTTTTCGCGAGCCAAGTCCCTGACTTTATCCTTGAAGACTAAGCACTTCTCTAAAGGGTGGCTTACAAGTCGGTGATATTTGCAGTAATTTGAGTCAATTGTTTTCCCAACTTCATTTGGTCACTTCATCTCTGGAAGCTCAATGAGATTTAACTCGAGGAGTTCTTCGAAAATGACTGGCACATCAGAATCCAAGAATGTGTACTCTTTCTCCTACATTTCTTTTAGAGTCAACTTTCCACTTGGCTTGTCTTGAAAAGAAGTGGAATTCATAATTTGCTTCTTGCTCACCTTCGTTGTGAACTTCATAGGTGACGTATTGACATTCATAGCTTCTTTGCTTTCAGACTTGGGTACGAACTTGCCCCACTTCCTGGCTTCTTGCTTGTCATTCGCTTTGCGAGGTTCATAGATGGACAACCTTTCATTTCCAGCAGAGGCCATGCTCATTTCCATGTCATGGGCATGAGTTGCAAGCTCTTCAAATGTGCTAAGCTTGATACCTTGCAAGATGTAGTGCAATCCCCAATGCATGCCTTGGATGCACATCTCTATGCCTGAAGCTTCACTAAGCATGTCTTTACAGTTGAGGCTTGCATTCCTCCAACGATTGATAAAGTCGATAACTGGTTCCCCCTTTCGTTGACGAGTATTTATAAGTTTTATCATACTCACACTACGTCTCGTACTATAAAAGCGATTGAGGAACTCTTGCTCTAGTTGATTCCAACTATCGATAGATCCAGCCTCGAGGTCTGTATACCAGTCAAAAATATTTCCTTTTAGCAAGCAGACAAACTGCATGATCAGGTAATCTCCATAAGTCCCAGCATTGTTGCACGTCTCCACGAAGTGCGCAACATATTGCTTTTTGTTACCTTTGCCATCAAACTGTTGAAACTTCGGAGGTTGATAACCAATAGACATCTTCAACATATCGACCCTTGCAGTGTACGACTTTGCATATGTAAGGTTGGATTTGGCAGCAACTTCGTATTTGTTCTTAATGGTTCCTTCGATGAACTCCTTCAGTCGATCGATTGGAATCATCCCTTCAGATGAGACAGGGATAGCCTTAGTAGATGCTGCTTGTCTTGGGGGAGAGTCACTCTCTAGAACTTCTGGGAGCTTGCCGGGTGCATGGGTAGATTCTTCTTCCATCAGGATTCCCAACCCGTCTGTTAGCTTGTCAATTCTAACCTCTTGATTTTGCATGCATTTGGTCAAGCCAGCGATTGTTTCTATCAAGTTTGCCAATTGCTCCTCCATAGATGAAGTGTTTGTCACCATGGCTTGTATAATTGTCGTGGACGACGGAGAGTAGCATGGATTTTCACACAGATTGATCCTTGATTGGCTCACGCTATGTGGTCTTAGTGGGGAGGATCCATCACTTAAAGCATCATCATCTTCCTTCACTGCAGAGTGCTTGGATACGGAGAGGTCAAGCAGAGCAAGAGTTTTCTCGATCTTTTCTGCAATATCGCTTCCTCCTTCAGATGCGTTTGTGGAAGATCTTGCTCCTTTTGAGAATGAAGATCTGAAAACAAGGGTTGATGCGGATGGCACTTGGGGTGCTTGTTGTCCTAAAGAGCTTGCTTTGCTCCTCGTAACTGGTTTGAAGCTTCCGAAGGTGACATCGAGGATGCTTTCCACATCAGCATAGAACCTGGAGTTAGCAGCCTTGGTGGAAGTTGAACCGTAGTTGATTTTCTTTGAAGCCGTTTTAATGTTCTTGGACTTTAGTGATTGAAAAGTTGAGATGAGAGGTAGAGATTGTCCCACCGGGCATGCCAGAATTTATAGATAATAAATTTGCGTCGAAAAAATAAAATCAAGACCGAAAATATCGCAACAATCGTAGTATTTTATTTCGAATATTTGAGTGTACAATCTCTATGATTCCTCTAATTCTACTTTTCTAGTATAAATTCAAGGATCTTTGAGCTTGATCTTGAATTTGAATTTGATTTATCCGTCGCGAACACTTTGATCGTTGCCACGAATTTTATCACGAACAAGTAGCTTTGATCTTGAACGCCTTGTATTTGATTTGACTTCGTTCTTGATCTTGAATACTTGAATTGTTCCTCGTTCTTGAACTCGAACTTGATTTCTTGAACTTGAACTTAATTGCTTGAACTTGAACTTGATTGCTTGCAGCTTGAAACTTGTGGAGGAATTTGCAGTATTTGATCCACGAGCTCTTTCTTGCTTCTTGTTATAACTTCTGGTGCCTTTTCTGAGTTATGAAGACCCTTATTTATAGTTGTGGAAGGGAGGAGTTGTGATAAGAACAAACTCTTTTCGACCAATCAAATTGAAGTGTGACATGGCCGCATTTGATTGGCCAGAACATGTCACTTGCACACGTTGCACGATTTCATTGGCCTTTTAGTGTGCTGGGCATGCCTTATCATTTTGACACGTGGCATGGTCCTATTGGCTCTTCCGCTTGACTTGGCGCGCCACGTCATTTGACACGTGGCACCAAACTGGGCCTCTAGAAATATGTCATCTTGGGCCTGATGAATTGAGCTCATTACTTTAGCCCAATTAAATGGGCTAGCCCAATTAAATGGGCTATCCCAATGAATTAAGACTTATTTATTAATCCATATATATTGCACTTATATAATTAGTTCAATTATATTAGCCCGTAGTATTTATTGGACCAATTTATCTTGAATTTAAAATATAATCCAAATTATTTCTTTGATTTAATTTTAATAAAATTTATATGCCTACAGATATTTATGTACTAATATTTTAAAAGTTTTATATTTATTAATATTGGAGTACACTCGCAGTGCGTGCTTAGAAACTAATAATTGAGGACAATTTAGGCAAAATTTTCTAATAAAAATATTGCAACAATCTTTGTCAAGCCAGTAGCAAACCACAAGTTAGTGTTGAAATGACCGACAAGTTTTTTGGTTGACAACTCAAAATAGTAGCTTTGCAAAATCCTTGAAAAATAATTTTTATTTTATGTGGAGATAAAATTTGAGCAAAAATATCCTTAGCAAACAAACAAAAATCTAGAATAATATGCTGGATTATGAAAAATTTGCATACAAAACTCCAACACATTGTATTGGAGTTCAAATTTCAAAGACACATTATATTAAACTATTATGCTGGAGTTTAACTTGTAAAAATTTATATTTTGAAAACATATTATATTACTATCTTTTCAGATATTATTTTTTGATATTTTTGTCCAGATTTTAATATCGCTAAAAAAATGACTAATTGAAAATTAGTGTGTTGTACATTTTAAATTAGGTTAATTTTGAATTTCTTCCCAAATTAGTTAGTTGATAGTTACTACCAAATATGCTTTTTACGCACTTCATTTGTCAAGAAGTTTGGCGAAACATACTGTAATTCCTCTCTCTGTACGGCGCCACTATTTCTCTGAGAGAAGGGAAAAAAAGGAATGGGGACATTGAGTGGTGGAAATGGGAGTCTATGGGGAATGGGATTTTTTCATTCTCAAGAATGGAACTTTGAACGAAGGAGAAGAAGAAGCAGTGGTGAAAAGGAAGGTAAAAGCAGTAGTAATGCATCAAAATCCTCACATGCCGATGTAAATGGTGGAAGCGGTTACCGTTTCCCTCTGAAGCAAGCCATGACTGCTAGCTCTCTTGCCCTTACTGGCGACACCTTAGCTCAGCTTCGTGACCGCTGGCTCAAGAACAAAGACACCCTTCCTAATCCACCTCATCCTAAGGTCAATTTTCTATTCTTTTTTGGGGGTAAAATTAAGGTCATTTTTCTAGTATAACGAAAAAATCATCGACATTTAATGTGGATTGAAATTTTTGTCTAGTTTCTTGAGCCCCCACTTGAGTTTCTTGAACCCGTTTTGGGGGTAATGGGTGCTGGAAATTTTGGTTATTTTATGAAGGTCATTTTGGTAGTTGTGATATTGTGAATTGTCTCTTTTGTCAGTTCATAACTTTGGTTTGATTGCTTATGATTTTTATGTTACAGAGATAGTTTTTAGAAACTCAGATGTGCTCATATTAGTGAAGTTCTGATTGCTGATCTAACAAAGTATCAGCTACTCTGCTTGTAATTTCACAATATCAGCTTGACAATGTTTTACGTTTAATAAAAACTTAACTTATCCAAAAAAAAAAAAGTTTCAGCTACTCTGCTTATAATATGGTGGAATTAGTGTCAAAATCGAATCTTGGCAGTGAAGGACTGATCGAAGAAACTGACAAAAGGTAAGAGAAGTTTGCATGGGGTGAACTTTATACATTGACAGAAGTTTGAAAAACTGATTGATATTTCTTGATGAAAGAATATGTTTTTGAAGCAATTCACACTAATGTGATTATGTTAAGCACGAACCAGTTCTTTTTTGGCATAATCCCTCTTTTTAGATAGTCATAAAAAATAAATGTATTCCCCACCAATATCAAGACTCGAGGGTATTAGTTTGAAACCAAGATTTATGGTCTAAGAGGTAATTCGTGGGCTTCAAAATGAAAATGATGTAAAATTGATGGAAAAAGAGGTTTGACATCTAATGAGATTTATTTTCTCAGATGTCATTAGAATGTCATTGCTGTCTGCAGACTGATTCTGTATTCCACATAGATGCTTGTTGCTGACTTGCTGTCCTTCAGATATTTCATACTTTAGAGAGAAAGTGTCTCCTAGAACAACGAAACAAAGTGGGAGGCAGGAATTAACAATCTCCCAATATGTGCCTACTTCCACATATCGCGGTCCAGCTTATACTCTGCGCTTCCAGTGGAACAACTTATCCCTAATTAATAGGCTCATTTGGCCTGCCTTTTTTGCCCCTCGTATGTGCTTATGGTTCTTGATTTTATCCATATTGGTACTTATCTTAATTTTGTTTAATGTCTTCTCATCGTAGTTGTCTCGTTTTTAAGTTGGTATTGTATCCTCATTTTCTGTCTCTCTAATTGAACCATAGACTTACTTCATGCACTACAAGGAGTAATTCGATAAGGTATGTAATTTTACCTTCATAGCCGAATCAAGGAGCTTAAGAAAAATTTGTTTCTGAGACAACCTTAGCCCTCCCCCCAGCTGGTGCTTTACCTGCTTTAATCTCTCTTTTCAAAGATTAGCGTCTTGTCTATCACAAGTCTCTTTTAAGGTTTTAAAATATTAGCTGCTAAGAATTTTCTCATTATAGGGTGTGGGCAAGGATATCTTACTTATCTGATTGTTGTATTTGTTAATTCTTCGAGCAGAGAAAGGGATTCAGGTTTGAGGAGCATCATGCCTAAAAATATGTTTCTACCATAAAGGGTTTACGTGCACTCTACTAAGGTCAATCTCTTTAAAGAAAAATATTTGTGGTGTAACCAGTCATATGTACTATATGTTTCACTTCTGCTTTCCCCTTTATCAGCAACAACACTTACAATTGCGATTAGGTTGTAGCTATTGATCCTCTTTAGCAGGACAACAGGCTTGAGAACAATGTATTTCTATTGGGTTTTTATCTTCTTAAGCACAACACGTGGATAGTCTCTTCAGTCTTCAGTCTTCAGTCTTCCAGTGATAAACTTGTTCCATCTTTATTGACCTGTAAGGGTCTATTAACCTCTCCGTGGAAAGGTCCACAATATCATGGGCTTCTGTTAAGAGAAAGGAAAAGCCAAATAGAAAAGAAATTCTTATTCGTGCTGTTGACACTACACCAACTATTGGGAAAAAGGGAAGGGATTTCTTGCTATTCAGCTTCTTTTTGTTTCTTTTTTCTCTTTTTCACATGAAACTAGGGGTGCCAGAGTTTGTATATCCCTTTGATATTAGGTTAGCTTATTCCCCTGGGGGTTTTAATAAGGAAATACTCTCTCCTGTGGTCCTACCAAATGGGAGGCAAATGGAGAAATCTTCTCCCCGTGCATGGTGCATAGTGCACCTCATCTACAGGTCAAGAAAAGAGGTCAAAATTACATCCACCTCTGCACCCTTCAACTTCATAACTGACACTTCCTTGCTTGATCATCGTACCATATGCCAGCTCCATTTGCATATTGGCAACTTCATAGTTATTCTCACTTTAGCTCTTTGCAGGATAGCTTTTTATGCTTAAATGTTTATGTTTGTTATCAACTTAATAGTTTTTCTAATAGTTTGTAAAATTACGCGTTGAATGATGCCTTTCTCTTGTGAATAATATATACCATTAATTGATAAAACATGCTGTCCTCCTGTGAATATTTTTTGGCCAATAACCCCTTCAGGAAATTTCATATTCTCAATGAACTATGCAGTAGCAGTGATCAGTGGCCTTTCTATTCCTGAATATACTATCCAGCTTTAGGAGCTGATGTTAGTTGCAGACTAAATTGATATATACATTTTAGAGACAGTAGCTTATTAATACATTTGCTAACATTTCTTAACTACTAAACATTTTGCATGTCTTTATGACATAAAAAATAGATTTTGCATGTCTTATGCACTCTCATACGTTGGCTTCCCTTTGCTTATTCACTGAATTAAGGAGGTACATTTTGGGTTATTTACACTAATTTTAATTTTGTATTTGACCAAAATGCTGTTTTA
The DNA here is from genome assembly GCA_026770625.1 of Nicotiana glauca. NCBI lineage: Eukaryota > Viridiplantae > Streptophyta > Magnoliopsida > Solanales > Solanaceae > Nicotiana > Nicotiana glauca. The sequence goes on from MU713365.1 coordinate 49,659, forward strand.
GGATACGCTTGGTGCTCTCCTATCTGAGCATGACTGGCTTCGATCCATCCGGATGGCTTCATATGGATTTTTGTTATATGGTCCTGCTACTTATGCTTGGTACTCGTATCTTGACAGATGTATGCCCAAGCAGACGGTGGAGAATATAATGATGAAGGTAACTATGCTTCTGAGAAGAATTCTTTTATGATGAATTTGACATTAAAAAAGAACTTTTATAAGTAATGAGTTTGACCTGTCTCCATTTGATCAGTACCTTTTATACTCTTTGTTTCAGGTTGTATTAAACCAAATTGTACTAGGTCCTGCTGTAATAGCTGTTATCTTTGCATGGAATAATTTATGGCTGGGGAAACTTTCAGATCTTCCAAACAAATATCAGAAAGATGCCCTTCCAACTCTACTTTTCGGTAAGCATTTCCATATTACATTCCTTTGCTGGTTGCTTTATTTCCTTCTTCCCAACGAAGCTTGATTTCGTTCTTCATTCTCTTGCAGGATTTAGGTTCTGGATCCCTGTTAGTGTATTGAACTTTTGGTAAGGCTTTTACTACCCTCCTTAGCCCCTTCCTAAAAGATGGACAATATAAATTAATTTTTTTTTCCTGATCTCTGTTAGCCTAGTTGTAATCGGAGCTTTTCTCGTTCTCGTAAAAACGTTTTTCTAGGGTCCTGGTTTTGTTTTTTTATATGATTTTCTTGCGATATGTTGTCTATTGCCCTTGCATACCATGCTTTATACTTCAATTAGTACCAACGCCAGAAGTCATAACTTTTCATCTTTTCTTTGCAGTCAGCGTTTGGTCAGCGAGAAAGTCCATATTTTGGTAGTCTTATTGTGTTTTGAGCTATGATTTATGCACCTGCAGTCTATTTTTCTGGCTATAAGCTTGTTTTCCGAGCATTTACATTGTTTGCATTACGTTAACGATCTGTTACCCTCCTTAGCATCATTAATATTTAATACGTCTGCATTGGGTGTGAGCATGCATGTAAGATTTTTAATCTCCACAAAGAATATTTCATCTAGCGCAGGCTTGCAGCCCTATGGCATGATCTCATAAAACACTTATTTTGTCATCATTCTGAAAGGATAATCATTTATGGCTTATTGTTACAAATGGTATTGTTCTTTGTCATCAGACAAACTTTTAGCAAAAGGCATATGCAATCACGTGTTTCTCTCTTTTCATCTATTTGCCTCTGAAACCTGCTATTGTTAATTTCCGTTCATTCAGGTTGAATTATGTGGTTTTACTAGTAATTTACCTGCTCTTAGCATGAAATATGTGGTTGGACTAGTAACTGAATAGCCTTTAGTATAATGAAATATGAAAACTTCTGTGTTGGAAAATCATAGGGTGATTCCTCTTCAAGCTCGTGTTGCTTTCATGTCGATGGCTTCTATATTCTGGAATTTTTGGTTGTCAGCAACTATGAGCAAGTAACTGTTCGTTGAAGTGATTGACAGGGGAAAGCAGGTTAGTGCTAGCCTACCCCATATTTGAGATTAATACATGTCATGTCTTATACTAATTTTAATTTGGTAATTTTAGGATGCGCACTTGATATAACAGTCTGTCTGTCATGACAAAAATGGTGTCTGGAGGCAATAGTTGAAACCTTTCTGATTTTCCAAATGTGATTTGCACTTGCATTCCTCAGTGGCTCAGCTGGCACCTCGTTACACATACAAAATGTTAGAGAATTTGTTTCGCCATTGCTATAAGTTCTCCAGGAGTGGAGCTTTCTTCCATTTATGACTCCAGTACTATCATGGAAGGCATTTGTTTGGCTATTTTGACCAAATAATTTCATTAATTTCTTTCTTTCTTTGGTTCTTGGCCTTCTTTTCCCCGTTAGGTGTTGGCTCGAGCAGATGACATACATGCAAAAGGAAGTTTTTGTAGTATACAATTTGAAAGCAAGTGCTGCTGCACTTCCATATAGGAAGTCATCATATCAATTTTCTCTATGATTGACAACTTGAGGATTGAGGAACTCCCTTTTAGAATGCCAACTATCTTAAGTGGAAAGTGTTAATAAAACTTCACTTTCTGAAATGTGCAATGTTACAACAACAACAACAACCGTGAGGTCTGGAAAGGATAATGTGTATGCATATTTCTACCGTGTGGGGTAGAGAGGGTGTTTCCAATAGATTCCCAGCACAAGAAATGTGCAATGTTGGTTGAGGATTATATAACATGGATGTTCAACATCTCTGTTCGTGGAGAGTGTTATCATATCTTTGATATGCATAATCTCAAGTCATACACTCCTGCACATTGTGCCAATTATCTCCGATTAGAATAGCATCATATCTATCAATTACCTCAAAATCTTAAACTAGTTGAGCTCGGTTATATGAGTCCTCTATGACCACTCTACTCTGTAAATCAATATTAGGAGGATTGGGCACAATCTTATAATTCTTGCGTTGGCCGTCCGCCTACTCTAGCTTCCAACAACAACCACCCAGTATAATCCCCTTAGTGGGGTTTGGGGAGGGTAGTGTGTACGCAGACCTTACCCCTACCATGGGGTAGAGAGGCTGTTTCCAAATAGACCCCCCGCATCCTTTCCTCCAAGAATTTCCCACCTTGCTCTTGGGGAGACTCGAATTCACAACCTCTCGGTTGGAAGTGGGGTTGCTTACCATCAGAGCAACCGCCAACTCTAGCTTCCGTTTTTTCCAATTTGATTCCATTCGCATTTACTAACAGTTCGGCTTTGGACGTTCTGCGAATCTGATAAATCCAATTCGGTAACATGATAAGATAGTGAAAAACAAGGATCCGTCCGTTGATTTTGCTGCTCTGGAAAGTCACTGACACAGTTAAATTATGAAGAGAATCTACATTCAGAACCAAAGGCACCAACACCAACTAGCAGCAAAGAACTGGATTCTTTACTTGTCTACTGGAGTACTTTAATTTGTCTTTTATTCCATACACCATCCACCACAAAGAAGCACCTTTTGATTGAGAAAAAGAATAACGTTTCACCTCATCGTACAGTAACTCGAGAGAAACAAGCTAACATGGATCAAGTATATGTGCCATTTATTTGCCCAAATTTGGAGCTTCCTAAGCCATAGTTTCTTATTCCCTCCCCTTGCTCCCAAGAATGCAGAACTAAAGAAGAAAACAACACAAAAGGAGAGGGCACAGAGAATTGGTGATCAAGAGGAAAATCTTTAAACATGAGCAGCTATAGACCTTATAATTTAACACCAAATGAGAATTGGAGTCCTGAACGGTGGCATGATTCTAATTCACATGAACCTGAATACAGCAACTGGAACACATGGCAACCCATTTTCCCTCGTCCTACACCTCCCCGAGATGTCCCTCAGGTAAGTCTCTCCTTCTCCTATACATGACCAGAGGTTGATGCCAGTATTTTCGACACTCAACATAGATATACATGTCATTAAACACCAAAATTTGAACCATTTTTAAAATGTGAATACATGTTTTCAAAAGCTAGAGTTTACTGTTAAGAACCTTAAGGTTGAAGCTATTAAGTTTAAATCATGAATCCGCTTTTATATGTATTTACACCAGAAAGAGCTCCTATACTTGATTTGATTTGAAGTGTTTTATGTTTCGTAGAATTATAGACGTGTCGTTCATGATCCATGGTTGCCTGTAACTGAGAGACCAATTCCTGTACCTCATGGTGCAACCAGGTAAACATTCTTCTATCCTTTTTCCAGATTAAAATCCAAGATTCATTTCAAGAACCACTTGCAGTTATCCATATCCAGGTCAACCACGACGTAGACCATCTCATCCTCCTGTTCGAGTTCTAGTCCACGACGATGACATACCAAGACATGCACCATATCCTAGGCCAAGCCAACCTCCATTTGAATCTCCTCCTCCTTGGTTTCTGCAGAACCAGCCACAAAACGGGGATGAATCCAAATTGAGCCCAGATGAGCAAAAGTCTGCCTTGAATAAGCTCAAGAAAGAAATCTACAATCCTGTACAAACAAAAGTTGCAAGACAAGTAAGCCTTTATTTTAGAGGTTTGAACAATAACATGAATAATACTACCAATGAAACGAAAAAGGACAACGACGAAGATGGTAAAAGATGTGCCATTTGCTTGGAAGATTTTGTGCCTAAAGAAATGGTGACAGTAACTCCATGCAGTCACATGTTCCATGAAGATTGTATTGTTCCATGGGTGACGAGCCATGGCTCGTGTCCTGTTTGTCGCTTTGCAATTTGTGAACGGATGAAACAAAGCACAGACTCATCGGTCAGGACTACTGCAAACACAATGCCACATGATCTAATGGTGGAAAGGGACCTGATTTCCATAATGAGAGCATTTGATGAGAATTTTGAATTGGATCAGATTAGATCCATTCTCTTACCAAGATTAATCAGAGGCTAGATGGGGTTGCTTAATTTTTTAGGCTAATGTACTTGTATCTCAACACACAAAGAGATGAATAATATATTTGCTCCCTCTTAAAAATGAATTATCCTGCTTGAATAAAAATTGGCTCTTTCATAATTGATGTGTGTAAACTTTTTCTTACCCCCACTAAGAGTTCCCCCCCCCCCCCCCAAAACCC
>MU713365.1:55750-74239 GCA_026770625.1 Nicotiana glauca
TAACTAGGGGTGTCAATGGTTCGGTTCGGCCGGTTATTTTATAAAATTTGTACCATACCAATTTTTCGGTAATTCTATTATGTCTAACCAAAATTAGACTTTTCGAAATCATCTCAATCATGTTGGTTTCTCTTCGGTATCGGTACGGTTCGGTTAATTTTCGATATTTTTTAAATATCATGTAAAATTCATCAGTAGAAGTAAAATGCAATAACATATGTTCTTTTTACAGGATTTAGCAAAACTCTCTAGACATTTTTAATGTTTAAAGGGTGGTGAATTAAAACAAATGAAAGATGACTAGAGTATAGATCGATCAACTATTCTACAACAATGTAAAAGAAACCAAGCAAAGACAAAGAAAATATAAATTATACGAGTGGAAAGATATTAACCAAGCTGAGACTCAAGAATAAAGTTTATACAAGATCAGATATTCAAAAAGATAAATCTAAATTATTTGAAAGGAAATATTCAATACATTATAGTTTGTTACTCATAATCGCTAGAATTTGTGTCTTGCTAATGAAGATACTTGAAATACTTAGTTTAAGTAGAAGTAGCATAATAGATTTTAGGAATTAGTATTTTGAGTTTAATTACTTGTTGACTTGTAGTAACAGTTTTCATAATTCCAAGTCCCAAAGAAAAATTTAATGCATTATTATTTTTAAACTAACTATATAAATATATTTTCTACATGTAAAATTTATTCAGTACTTCGTTATGTTTTTAGTTTATTTTCAAAAAATAAAAAACATACCCCAATTATCGGTGCAGTTATAGATTTATATAAAAAATTACGGTTTCTTTAAAATAAACCTAAAAATCGATTCGTTACGGTATGGTTCGGTCGATTTAGTCGGTTTTCGAATATCTATTGATACCCCTATTTTGAACCACCCTACTAGGGAGGCTGCCCTTTTTGAAAATAGCTTAAATAGGTATTTAAGCCAGATCGAAAGAGATGACACTCGTCAAAGCCAGCCCTATTGTAGACCAGTTAGGGCGATCAACAATGCGTATTCTTTATACAACAACAACATACTCAATATGTTGCCACATGTGGGGTATGGGGAGGGTAATGTGTACGCATACCTTACCCTTAGTAATGAAGATAGAGAGGTTGTTTCCAATAATGCGAACATTCTTTATGGTAAGAGAAATAGGAGACCCCCTCTTTATTTTGCAAAAAATAATTGTTTGTTGTCAACTATAATGAAATTGCAGTCACCTTTAGTTTGCTTATATGCAAATGAAAAAATCGGAAAAGGTGGTAAGTTGTCCATCAAAAGTAACAATTCCTAATCCTTGGCAATGATTGATTACAAATTAAATGTTTTGTACATAGTCTGACCTTGTTCTGTTAAATCATAATTAACTACTTGTAATAAAGACTACTAAACTCATAGTACAATTTTCATCCTACTCTTGACTAAACTTTTCTGGTAAGAATAATATTTCACTGCATCACTTAGTTACAAAAGTTTTAAGGTCTTTTCCACACCTAAGTTTGAAAAATAAAGAAATTATTTTAAAATATACGGCCACAAAATTTGTGCGGACTGCGGAGTACCATGTTTGTCATGACACCCAAGGCAAGAAATTGAGAGGCCAATTGACTAAAGAGTGGCTACGCCATAAAATAAAATCTTTCGAAAATAGCCAAAAATATTCTAGTAGAAAAATCAAACAGCAATTTGTGAAAGAGTGGTCGACTGAATTATCCATCGAGGAAAAAGCCACGTACCCTATTCCTAAACCACATCCACTCCCTCTAAATTACCCCTCTATGTTCTTCCCATCTTCCCTCCACTCTAACATCTTTCCTCTTTCATCTAGTCAGGTACTTTCTTTTCCTTCAGCTACTCTGCTTCCTTACTCAGCTCTTTACTTTAAATCTGTATTGTTTTCTGATCGAAATCTGTTTGTTATAATGCCTCACTGAATTTACTGCTCCTTCACCTGTAGTTTGTACACACACACACACATTCATACACATTCCTCTAGTTATGAAGATAGTTTCTTGATGTTATGGTCTATTTGTTCACGATAGAAGTGGAGCTATGGATATTTCAAAAGCCTTAGTTTTTTATATGTGGAAAAGTCTTAACTTCAATTTGTTGGGGTTTTATTTGTTATTTTTAATGGAACACACATAACTGGCTATGTTAAGGGGAGGATTTGAATTTGTTGAGCTAACAAACCTCAATTTTTACTTGATACCCAGGTGCCAAGCTAAAAATTTTATAGAAAATTTTTTGAGATTGGCAATCATCACAGGCTTGAAATGCATAAACTTAACCTTCATATGAATTTCCTTCGCTCTCTTTCAAATGGCACAATTGAAATTCCAAGTAGCATTCAGATTCAAATGTCTCTTTTTACAAGCTATGAAAATGTTAGATTTGAGGATTCTCTTGATTAAAGTATCCATTATAATGTTCAATTATGATTTATGGGGTTTCTGTTTGTTTTGTTACTTAAACTTAATGGAGATCCATTTTTAAAGCTAACTTTTTAAAGTACTTAGATATAGTTACACTCTATTTATATGGTAAACCAATACAATACGGGTGTGTGCAAATATCCGGTGTGGATGTGTTAGTTTCTTGCTAATTTTAGAGTATTTTAAAGAATACGCATGAATTACCATATCCATGTCACATCCGGTTGATACGTGTTAAAGTAAATGAACGATCTTTGTAATATAGTTTAAACTTCAAAAATCAGATGCTAAGCAGTTTCATGCAGTAAATACACCTAAACTTTTGCTGCATAATTTTAATTGGCAATGTTCATGCCACCCAGAAAGGAAAATAGGAGTTATCAATTGCTAGATGAAATTGATATACTTAAAGATGGTTTGCAGAATTATCATCATTGAGATCAATGGTATTTATTTTAAGTATGTATTAACTTGAGATTTAAAATAGAAAAGGGAAAAGTTGCTAGCCCAATGAATTCCCAATAATTTTAGACGTTATTTAAACGGGCATGATTACCAATCCTATGCCTGATTGATTTATTTCCTTGTAACTTGCAGAGTTGCAGTTATCAACTTTGTCGTTTCTTGTTTGCAGATTTATCAGTAGAAGTGGACTTTGCAGGTTATTGTTTCTTGTGAGTGTATCAATATGGCTACTTCATCAGTATGCATAGCAGGAAATAGTTTGTCTACTCATAGAAAGCAGAAAGTTTTCAGGAAGGAAATTTATGGCAGGAAAATTTTATTCTCCTCAAATCTTCCATCGTCTAGTAAAACATCGAGAATAGCAGTAAAAGCATCCCTTCAGCAAAGGCCAGATGAAGGAAGGAGAGGCTTTCTCAAATTATTGCTTGGAAATGTTGGGCTTGGAGTACCTGCTTTGTTAGGTGATGGAAAAGCCTACGCTGATGAGCAAGGTGTTTCTAACTCAAGAATGTCTTATTCTAGATTTTTGGAGTATTTGGACAAGGATAGGGTGCAAAAAGTAGATTTGTTTGAGAACGGAACCATAGCTATTGTTGAGGCTGTATCTCCAGAATTAGGAAACCGGGTTCAGAGGGTTCGGGTACAACTACCTGGGCTCAGCCAGGAACTCCTTCAGAAGTTGCGGGAAAAGAACATTGACTTTGCTGCTCACAATGCCCAAGAGGACTCTGGTTCTTTCCTATTCAACTTGATTGGGAATCTGGCATTCCCGCTTATTTTGATTGGTGGTCTTTTCCTGCTATCAAGGCGGTCTCCCGGAGGAATGGGAGGTCCTGGTGGGCCTGGTAACCCATTAGCATTTGGTCAATCAAAGGCTAAATTCCAAATGGAACCAAACACTGGTGTAACATTTGATGATGTTGCTGGTGTAGATGAAGCAAAACAAGATTTTATGGAGGTTGTAGAATTTTTGAAGAAGCCCGAGAGGTTTACCGCAGTGGGGGCTCGTATTCCGAAAGGTGTTCTTCTTGTTGGTCCTCCCGGTACTGGAAAGACCCTGCTAGCAAAGGCAATTGCTGGTGAAGCGGGTGTTCCATTTTTCTCAATTTCAGGTTCAGAATTTGTTGAGATGTTTGTTGGTGTAGGAGCCTCTCGAGTCCGTGATCTTTTCAAGAAGGCCAAGGAAAATGCTCCCTGCATTGTATTTGTCGATGAAATTGATGCTGTTGGGCGGCAAAGAGGGACTGGAATTGGAGGAGGGAATGATGAAAGGGAACAGACCCTGAACCAACTATTGACAGAAATGGACGGTTTCGAAGGAAATACTGGTATAATAGTTGTTGCGGCAACCAATCGTGCAGATATTCTTGACTCTGCTTTGCTGAGACCAGGGCGATTTGATAGACAAGTAAGAATTTGTCCTTGCTTCAGTTTTTGAACTGTGAGTTTTTGCAAGAAACTAATTTTTGATTTTTGTGCAGGTAAGTGTGGATGTTCCAGATATCAAGGGAAGAACAGAGATCTTAAAGGTTCACGCCGGAAACAAAAAGTTCGATTCCGATGTTTCTCTCGAAGTTATAGCCATGAGAACACCCGGTTTTAGTGGTGCAGATCTTGCTAACCTCTTAAATGAAGCAGCCATTCTTGCCGGTCGACGTGGTAAGACAGCAATCGCGTCCAAAGAGATTGATGATTCAATTGATAGGATAGTGGCTGGAATGGAAGGAACAGTCATGACTGACGGTAAGAGCAAGAGTCTGGTGGCATACCACGAAGTTGGACATGCCATATGTGGGTGAGTTGCTACACGATTAGCTAGTTACTCTTGGCTCCTGATTTACATCTGTCGTATAAGAGTTATTGTAAGACAATATTATGAGCTATTTATTATTGTGTTGGCATTTCAATTCCCTCTAATGGCGCTCTATGTTCCTTTCCATGCAGAACTCTCACTCCAGGGCATGACGCTGTTCAAAAGGTCACACTAATCCCACGTGGTCAGGCAAAAGGTTTGACCTGGTTCATTCCTGCAGATGATCCAACCTTAATATCCAAGCAGCAACTCTTTGCTAGAATTGTCGGAGGACTTGGGGGAAGAGCTGCAGAGGAAGTTATCTTTGGTGAACCTGAGGTGACCACTGGTGCTGCAGGCGATTTGCAGCAGATCACCAGTTTGGCAAAACAGGTATACATTCCTTCAGTGCCTTTCTTTTTGTGTTTAAGGATTCTGGAATGGAGTATATGTTGAGGTAATCTATAGATACTAGAAATTTTATAGATTGCTTAATTTAAATTAAATGAACTTTAACCTCATGTCTACCATTTGACTTGACACACAGTTTAAAATAATGAAGCAAAGATTTTTGGAACGTGTGGTCTTCACATGCCATGAGATTTTTGTGGCTATCAAAGCATTCGTAGGGTAAAGTGAGAAATCTAAATTTAACGTGTTTCCAAACATAGAAACGTCACATTCTTTTTAGATGCTAACAAAAAACTAGTGTCACATAACATGGAACGGAGGGAGTAGTTTTCATTTTATTTTTCTTCTTAAACTTATCATTCTGAAAATTTCTTTCTATATGACTTGATTCTGGAAAATGACAAACTGTCCCTGCAGATGGTTGTCACTTTTGGGATGTCTGAACTTGGTCCATGGTCACTCATGGATTCTTCAGCCCAAAGTGGTGATGTAATCATGAGAATGATGGCTAGGAATTCTATGTCTGAGAAGCTAGCTGAAGACATTGATGGTGCAGTGAAGAGGCTTTCAGACAGCGCATATGAGATTGCATTGACCCACATCCGCAACAACCGTGAAGCAATTGATAAGATTGTGGAAGTCCTCCTTGAAAAGGAGACGATTACTGGAGATGAATTCCGTGCTATCCTCTCAGAATTTGTTGAAATTCCTGCTGAAAACCGAGTTGCATCTGTTGTACCTACCCCAGCAACTGTATAATAACATGAACATATGCTTCAATTTGTACAATATACTCATCCGCCTGATTGATTCAGGGTATATACAATAGTTTGAGATAGGTTATCAAAAAAGTATTTTATGCATGTGTGTTGTAAGCAGTTTCTGCATTTGAAATAGAACTAGTAGTTTCTTGATTGTAAATTTGTAATGCTTTTCTACGAGATGTGGGATGAGTTGTTTCATTTCCTGCTTTAAGCACTTTTCAGGTCTCAAACTCCTCTGTCACAATCCTCTCACATAACAATATGACAATACAAACGAGATTTTGTCCATAGATTCTCTCAGCATAATGTGGTTGTTTGTTACTGTGAAACTATGTTCCCAAGTTCACTTATTTCAGGTTTGTATAATTTACTACATTCAAGGAGGAAACTAGGAATAAACTTGATTTTTTTCTCATTTCATTTTCGGACAGAGAAGTGACTTTGGAGAAATTACTTCACTAAGGTTCCCAGTATTTTGACATAATTAATTAAGTAATAGGAATTCAAAGAAAGAGACTATTTTGAGCGTATTACAGAATAAAGCAAAATGTGGCTGTCAACAACGTTTCCTGAATAAGATGTATTCCCCCATTTTAATTTATATACTCTACTTTCCTTTTTAGTCAGCTTCAAACCAAATGCAAAACATTTTAAAGTTACTAAAATTTTAATTTCAACATTCTCATTTTACCCCCTAATGCTAATTTTATTGGGTGATATGACACATTTAACAGCCTGTTTGGATGATTTTTCTCATTGTTTCACAATGTATAATATTGTATTATATTATATCATATTACAATAACAACAACAAGCCCGGTGTAATCCTACAAGTGAAGTCTGGGATGGTAGTATGTACGCAAACCTTAACCCTACCTTGTTAAGGCGGAGAGGCCGTTTTCGTAGATCCTCGGCTCAAGGAATAGTGAAAAAAACGTAACAAATGTCACACCTCCTTTTTACCTATTACGCCCCGCAAGGTGTAATAAAGGGAGTTTTTCCAATTAAAGGATAGTTGAAACGGGATTCGTTTATTAAGAGATTCAGAGTCGCCACTTGGGAGATTTATGGTATCCCAAGTCACCGGTTGAATCCCGAATCGAGGAAATGAATGACTCTGTATTACAGTCTGCGAACCAGAAATCCGGATAAGGAATTCTGTTAACCCGGGAGAAGGTGTTAGGCACTCCCGAGTTCCGTGGTTCTAGCACGGTCGCTCAACTGTTATATTTGGCTTAAATTATCTGATTTTTAATACATGTTTTTGCCTATGTGCTTTTAACATTGAACCGCTTTTATTATTATTTTAATGAGAATTGCAACGTCGGGAAAACACATCTCGAACCACATCACATCAATGTACCCGTGGTTATTGACATATTTCGACTCCGTTGAGATTTGGATTTGGGTCATATAAATGTGCACCCGAGTTTAAGAAGGTAGAATTATTAAACACGCGCCTAAAGAGACTAACGTGTTTATTATTTTGGGGAAGGCCGTGGAGTTTACTAAATGGCTTATCCCGAAATCTAAGTATCTTAATATATACATTTATCGAGGGCCCCGCAATTTGCATTTTTATTTGGCGAGGCTCGTCTCATCACTTTTTATTTAAAGGCCAATCCTAAAGCGACTATGATTTTCTATATTTTTTTGTCTCTAAAAGAAATAAAGAAAAGGCCTAATTACTTAAATTTATAAAATCGGGCTTCAAGTTCAAATCCGGATTCAAATAAAAGGGGGAACCTTTTAATTTGAAACCCGCTACCTAACTCGAAAACCCAAACTTATACTATGTTAAACTATAAACTGAAACCTTCAAGACAAGTACACCTCAATAGACTGATGAATGGACTTATTGTTAAAAGCAGCAAACAGACTACGGATTTTGTCTTTGTTTTCCTTTTATATTTTTTTAGAATGCCTAATACACGTGATTTGCCTAATCAATTAGTTCTAACTTGTGCAATTGTGACAGTGAAGATTTGAACTGGAACATGACTTATTCGTGAATCAATATACTGTGGCTCACCTTTAAATCCAATATCTAACCAACATATTCAAGAATGATTACGATAGGAGTATACACATAAGAGATCTGCTGCCTATTTTAAACGTGAGAAAACTTGAGCAAATCTACAATCTACTATCTCAACTTCACTTTCAGTAGACATTCAACATATCCCAAACTTCAAGTCCACAGGGGAATCAATACGGGATTACTAAACTCCATGGTTCAAGTTAACACAAACTAACTAATCTAAAATAGCATGCTGAAATTAATATAAGGCCAGTTCCAATTATGAGGTTGCAGTTTAGCAGTTCACGAATATAGACAATCCAGAGTTATTACAATTTGATTACAAGGAGCAAAATATCAAACTAAAAAATTATATCTAAATGTGACAGAATCACTAGGATTGCAAGCCAACAGCAGATGTTCAGCCTTAATCTCATTTCATTTCTCCGACAAAAGATCTACATAGTACTGAGTTTTCATGATAAGTACCTGGAATTGAGATACAATGAAGGAGAAGAATGATCAGCAACAGAAGATAACAAGCAACAACAATGGAACAGTTTACAGCAACCAGCACAGCAAGTTCAACCCAGGAGTGATTCAATGACCCAAAAACCAAACAAAAACTAAAAGATTGACCCACAGCAGTACCAAAACAAACCAAATGAACTCAAAGAAATATCCAGAACCACTTGAAACTTTCAACAAGCTAAAGTTCAATCAGAAACCAATTCAGCTGGACTCAAAGTCACTCAAGATCAGTCTAGTGTATTTGAATCAGGAAAATGAAATCACTGAAGCAGGAAAAGAATTTCAATGACACACTGAGACTTCTCAGTACTTCTCTCTGTTCTTTTCAAGCTTAAAACTCTCCAAACTAATTTTTTCAGGACCAAAAAGAACACCAATGCCTTAGCTCTCTCTTTCTCAAGGCTGGGAACTATTCTTCTATGAATTCTTAAGATTGTATACTCTCTCTTGTTTTCAACCCTCTCAAAGTATTTTTCATTCAGGGATCCAGGGATTCAGGGCTCTCAAAACTGATTTTTCTTTTTGACCAAAAGGAAGACCCCTTTAAACTGATTAATTCCCTGTATTTATAACCAAAATTAACCCTGCCAGCTCTTAGGAGCACTCAGGTAGAATTAAGAAACTAATTCTGCCCATGATATTCCTTGTCCCCCATTACTTTATGTCTTGTTCATTTTTAATTCAAAGGCATGGGCAACCTATTGTTTAATCCTTTCCATACCACCATGTTGTGTTCCCCACTAATGTAATAGTTTAATATCACATTAGTACTTAGTGGACAAAACACTCAAATTAAACAATTCTTCAAATTTTCAATTCCCAGATTACCCCTGAATCTACTGAGATTACTGTCCTACCCAATCCCCCTTTCAAACTGTACCCTATCAGCTATAACCAATTCTCCTATCAACTGAATGACTAAAGCTGAATTCATAGCATTAGGACATTCAAACAAGGTCGGATTCATATCAGAATAACTTAAACAGAACAAACAAGTAGATTCGAATCACTAAACTCAATCATCAATTGAACTCAAATGAAATTCAACAACATTTCAAGCTAGAATTCAGATTAGATCAAATAGCATCAAAGTAAAGACCAATGAATCAAAATTCAATTAAACCCAAACGTCAAGAATGCAATTTCAACCCCTCAGACTAAGACACCACTAGCAATTAAGGCAATTAAAGGACCCAAGTTTAAACATACAACCACATGCATTATTTGTGAAAAACCAACAAAACATTCGAAGATATTGAATTAGGGATGAAATGAAAACTCAAACTGTTAATGAAACCTAATGCTAATTTGAACTAAAAGACTCCGAAGGAACAGAAATAAAAAAGAGGAGGAAGAGAGGAAATGATCAAGATTGACCGAGAATTTAAGAGGAAACTTGCCTGACCAACTAACTCGCACCACGAACTTGATTTAATCAAATTGACCTTCAAAGCGTCTTGACTCACCCGGAACTGAGGCTGATCATTTGTTCTTTTGTCAAGAACAAATGACCAGCATCAGTTTCTGTAGTGAGTTGAACTCCTTGCTACTAGAGACCTGTGTGACAGCAGTTCATTGAGAACTGTTTTCGAAGTTTTAGGGCTCAGGCTCAGATTTGAGACTCGAACGGATGTAGTGATATTTGATGGAAAATAATGACGGATTATGTATGAGGAGGTCAAGGTGGTCAAGGGTTGTAATTTTGGGAAGGTTTGGTGATGGCGCCGCCACCGGGAAATTTTGTGGCGGCGCTAGGGTTCATATTGTCAAATGGATATTCGACGAGATGGCTGGGATTCAAAGGAAGATGAGGGTGGCATGAAGATGAGGAGGTTGAGGTGAAGAGACGGTGTAATTTTGGGAAGGTTTGGTGACTGACCGCCGCCACGGGCGATTTCTGGCGGGCGGTCAGCGGCGGAGCGAGGTCTGGTCTCTGAAGGCCTTTGGAGAGACGAAGAGGGGAGGGGGGTTCTAAGGGGGGTGGGGTTTGTTTGGGAGTTATATACTAGGGGGAGGAATTGATCCTGGCCATTGGATCAATTAAGATCAACGGCCTGGATCCATTCATTAAAGAGGAACGGTGTCGTTTGGTGTGGTAACGGGGCGGACCGGGTTGGGGAATGGGTCGGTTGGTTTAGACGGGTAAGGGAGATGGGATTTGGACCGTTGGATTGATTGGGATAGACGGCTGAGATCTTTGGATACCGAAACGACGTAGTTTTAACCTCATGCTACGTCGTTTCAATTACTTTGTGAGAGGGCTGCCTGGACCGAGTAAGAAAAATGTTTTGGGCCTGGATTTGGTCAAATTTTGGACAAACCAGTCCGGTTTTCTTTTTATTTTTATTTTCCTTATTTCCTAATTAATAAAACCAAAATTCTAAATTAAATTATAAAATAAAAAATTAACTAAAAATGCTAATTAACTCCTAATAATAATTATCACACAAAATTAAATACCAATTAAAAATAAACTTACACAATTTGGACATTAAATGGCGAAAATGCAAAGAACATTATTTTTGTGATTTTTTTGTTTTTGTAAAACAAACTTAATTACTCCTAACTGTAGAATTAAATCCTAAATGTGAATGCAATATATTTTTGTATTTTTATTAATTTAAACAAATAAACATGCACACACAAACGCACACAATAAGAGAACAATAACACAAAATCCACAAAAAATTACAAACAACACGAAACTATTTTATTTCGAATTTTTCGGGAGTAATTCTCGTATAGGGCAAAAATCAAGTGCTCACAACAAACAGTAGCAACAACAATGCAATAGAAGAAAATGGCATAACATGTAATAACAAAAAACCAGGAATTAAAAAAAATACAAAAAGAGTACTAGTAATACTGGTAAGACTAAGAGACACTAGCAACTACCTATCATTCTTCTATCCTAATTCTCGATTTCGACCCGTTCCTATCGAAGGTCATGCCCTAGATAAGCTGGAGCAATAGCATGTCTTGCCTAGTCGTCTCACCTCAATACCTTTTAGCCTACCCCTACCTTATATTAGACCTGTCATGGTCAACCTCTTACACCTCCTGACCGGGCATCTATGTCTCTCCTCTGCACATGCCCGAACCATCTCAGCCTCGATTCCCAGAACTTGTCCTCCACCGACGCAACACCATATTTTCCCTAATAACTCCGTTCCTGACCTTGTCTATCTTGGTATACCCACACATCCATCTCTACATCCTCATCTCAGCTACCTTCATCTTCTGGACATGAGACTTCTTGACTGGCCAACACCCAACTCCATACAACATAGTGAGTTTAACCACCACTCTGTAGAACTTGCCTTTAAGTCTTGTTGGCACATTATTATCATACAGAATCCCAGAAGCGAGCCTCCATTTCATCCACGCTGCACCAATCTGATGAGTAACATAATCGTCAATCTCCATGTTGCCTTGGATTATAGACCCCACATCTTTGAAACTATCATTTCTGGGGATGACTTGTGTATCAATATTCACTTTCACTTGTGCTTCAGGCATTCCATCACTGTACTTGCCCTCCAAGTACTATATCGTCTGTATCCAAACCTCCAACCTAGCATTAATCCCGCATCGCTTCCCATCAATCAGTACTATATCATCAGCAAAAAGCATACACCATGTCACCTCCCCGTGTATGCTTCGCTTCATCACATCCAACGCCAAGGCAAATAAAAATGGGCTAAGAGTCAATCCCTGATATAACCTCATCTCCACTTAAAAATGCTCTAAGTCACCACCCTCAGTCTTTACCCGAGTCTTAGCTCATCTCGTACATATCCTTAATCACCCTAATGTACACTACCGGAACACCGCTAACCTCCAAACATCTCTGTAAAACCTCTTTCAGAACTTTGTTGTAGGCTTTCTCTAGGTCAATGAACACTATATGCAAGTCTTTTTTCCTCTCCTAATACTGCTCCACTAATCTCCGCACAAGGTGAATGGCTTAGATAGTTGACTACCCCGCCATAAATCCGAACTGATTCTAAAAAATAGACACACTTGTCCTCACTCTCCTCTGCATCATCCTCTCCCAAACTTTCATAATGGGACTCAGCAGCTTGATACCCCTATAGTTATTGCAGTTATGGATATCGCTTTTATTTTTGTACAACAGAATCATCAAACTCCACCTCCAATCTTTGGACATCTTTTTCGTCTTGAAAATGACATTAAATGTCACGACCCATTTTCTGAACAAGCCGTGACCAGCACCTGATCGCTAAATCTGATCGGTCAAACCAACTGCGCCTATCAAAACTATTATAATTTCGAACTATATATGCAACAAGGCAATACTTTAACCAAATACTTTTAATTAATCTGAATATCTAAAATAAATCAACTCTAAAATTTTATTCGTAGTAACTACTGAAATACTACTATTAAAAATACCTGAATCTTAACCCGCTGACTGTGTCTATGAAGCCTTTACTGATAAACTGACGCAGTGCTCAGGACATGAGTTTTCCTGGCTAGCTCTTCAAGTAAACAAAGAAATAGCTAAATAATAATGACTCAAAGGAATACTACATAAATAAAAGTAGAGCCCTCCAATAGCAGTGGAAGTGAGGGAAGTCCTAATCTATAGCCTGTTCGCCTACAAAATCGGTTCCTACGTTGTACCGCAGACCAACGCAGATTTTCAAAATAGAATGTCAGTACCATCTATTGTACTCAGTGAGTCTCAATGAACCCCCACTAAAGCAGGGAATGGAACTTTAATAAAATATACATTACAAATAATGATTCGAAATGCATGGAAAACATAAAGCTGCTAAGAGCAATTTTAAAATAATTGCATAATAATAGTTTATGAATATTCTACAAGAAATTCTTTTCTTTTTCTTTCTTATCTAAAAAAAATAATACTTCACTTTATGTTTCAGGAGTTCCAACTATCCTCTCTTATTTCTGTCTTAATCACCATGTGATTGGCATGGGTTCGATCCCAACCCGATCGAACAGGCTCAATCCATGAGGTGTCACTCGCTTCATGGTTCTCAACGCTCCTGTATGCCTGGCTACAAATTCTCAGCAGTGAGACCCCCGGCTCGTGTGCTCCCTACTTTGGTATAAGTAGTTTCAGGAAGTCAATGCCTTGGTCAGGACCCTCATCCTAGACGATGACCCATTCTCAGAATAGATGATACTCCCAAAAATCTTCTCTTTCTACAACTTCTTCTTGTGATGTTTCAAGTCTAAATCTTATTTGAAAGTGATCTATCAATAATCATAATAATATTCTTGAGTGTATATATATAATAAGCATGAAATAAAATTACTCAAAGTATTTTTAAAAGTATTCTTGAAACTTTAACATGTAAGTTCATGTATTAAAGCATAAAAATATGAAAAATAGACGCTTATACTTCGCGAGTGAAATATATAAGCTTTAACTAGAATATACTTAGTCAACATGTACTCACTCGTTCCAATTAAACACATGTTAACTCTTTAAAGCATTCTATTAAACACTTTGTAGGCATATTTTTGTGAGTAAAACCATTTTAGTAGAGGGTTATGTCCACTCATCTCAAAATTGCTCGAGCCAATACGTAGGCTCCAATCCAATTTATACATGCCAAACAATCGATTCTACAATAACCAGTACATTTTAATTAATTTCAAAGTTTCACACCTAAATATTGAACTTACTGTTGATACAAAGAAAGAAGGGAATTAACTATTCAATTCTTATATTGTAGGATAATTGAGAATAAAATTTTTTATATACCTATGTTCAAGAACTAGTAATTTATAAAGAAACCTAGAATTTTCTGCTGCCTGCGTGAGTACTTCGCTGGGATGTACTTCTGTTTCTTGGCCGTAGAAGTCTGTTACTTTGATTTCTTTGGAATTTTCCCTAACCTCCTGTTTCGTCCAAGACTTAAGGCTTTGAGCCTTTTGTTTTTTATAATAGATCGGACCATTGCTTTATTTTTTTTGACTTAATAAGTATTTAATGATACCCACTTTAGTAATTAATAATATTTTTCTAGTTGTATATCTAATTATTTATAAATAAAGAAGTAAATCAAAAGTCAATCACAAGGGTTTAAATCCGTAATAGAAGTATAATCTTTTTATGTACTCAAGATAAGATAAAATAAATTAAATTCTATATTAAGTGTGTCTTGAAACTTTTATAGATTTGAGGAATGTTACATTAAACATTTGGGTAGATTGTATTATAGTATATTGTTCTGCGAAAATAACATATCTTCATTGTTTGATTTGAATGTATTGTATTTACTAATATGACCTTAACTATTGTAAATATTAAGTTTATCAACAATTTTATTAAGATAGTTTTAGACTTTTTTTTCGTAATTTATCACCAGCCAATTATGCCTTGTACAAATATCGAGTTATCATATTCAAGCAAGTACTTATAATGAAAGATTACATAAAGTTTACATATTATCGATTCATGTTATCATCTACAGAATAAGAATATCATATTTTCTTTGTTTTATTATGCGAGTGTGACCGAATTCTACATGTAAAAGTTATAACATGGATCCATAATAAGAAGATAAACAAAAAAAACTAACTATGACAAAATATTAATCATTACACAAAGTAAAAAGAAAAGAAAAGAAAAGAAGAAGAAACCATGACGCTAGTACACGATGAGTTCATAGTCGTGTTAGATGGTGGTGATCTCAAATTATATAGGAAAATGCTACAACATTTAGGAAAAGGCAGAATCAAAACACGAACCAGACACATGGTGCAGACTAGACTGGAAAGAGAAATAAGGTGACGTAAACCGGAGCGGAGCTAGAGTGCTAACTTTAATTCAAATTCTGTTTGTTTTAAAAAATTCATTGAATATGTATAAATTATTAATTTTGAACCTAGTAACTTAAAACGATTAGAATCTTAACTCATAAGCTTGAAATATTGGGTCCGCCTCTGTAATGTAATTTGTACGCGGAAGAAAATTAAGAAAAGAAATGGGGATTTTATTAGCTCAATCAACTGAATTACAAGAAGGATCTTGGATTACAAATCAACTACTACTGCTAAGTAAGACCCAGCTAGATTAAGCTCCAATGGAATCCTGAAAATGGAAGAAAGAATAAGGTCAGAAGAAGGTAGAATCTGGAGAAGAAGATCGAAGGAAGAGAGAGAGAATTTAGGGAGAGAAGTAGTTAGAATTACTGGTATTGACATGTGCATTCCGTTACAATTTAATAGTTCATTAGGATAATTCTCCACCTACTGAAGTGTGAGTAGGGTAAGGTAATAAGCCGAGTGGTATCTATGGAGAGGGGGGATGGGGAAACCATATAAGGCCTAAAATGGAGTGGTTTTCAGTGAGGTGTGGTGGTTGGTGTTGTACCACCACTCTGCCAAGGGTAGCCATTTAATACACTACTTTGGATTAGAGAAGGTCATAACTCTTAAGTAGGTCTCCAAATATTTATTGAGTCTCTCAGTTTGCCCATCAGTCTGTGGGTGGTAGGAGGTTGACAAATTCAACTTAGTTTTTAAAGATCTAAATAGCTGTTGCCAGAATTGACTTGTGAATATGGCATCTCTATCAGTTACTATGGTCTTAGGCAACCCATGTAACCTATAGATTTCTTTAAGGAAAATATCAACTATGTTTTGTGCAGTGTAGGGATGTTTTAGTAGCAGAAAATGCCCATGCTTTGTCAGTCTATCTATCACCACCAAGATCACATCCTTGTGACATGATTTAGGAAGACCTTCAACAAAATCCATTGCTATATCTTGCCGTGGCATCTCAGGGATAGGTAAGGGCTGCAATAAGCCTGGGGAAGGCACATGTTTATTCTTTACTCTTTGACAAATGTCACATTCAGAAACCCATTTAGTAATGTCAGTCTTCATATTAAGCTAGTAGAATATTCCCTTAATCCTGCTATAGGTTCCCATTTGACCAGAATGTCTTCCTAAAGGTGACTGATGTAGAGCTTTAATTTTTTTTACCTCTGAGGTCAGCTCCCCTTCCTGCATAGATTCTTTATTTGTATCTGATAATGCCTTGCCCAAGTGAACAGTGAGGTTTGCTATTAGGGGTTGTGATCAACTCAGTGATGAGTTAGGAGGCTGAGGGATCATGTTCATAGCTTTGTAACATCTCTTGCATCCACGTAGGGTCTGTACTTGTAACGGCCCGACCCGTCGTCTCATGTATCTCCGCCCCCTTTTCTCCATTTTATGCTTCTATATGTTTCATTATATGTGTTTGGTAAATTTGAAGTAATTCCGATAGAGTTTGGTTGGAAATGAGACAATTAGTCTCCTTAAGAGAAGGTTAGTTTAGAAAAGTCAACCGGATATTGACTTATGAGTTAGAGGGCTCGGAATGGATTTTCGATGATTCGACTAGTTTCAGGTGATGATTTGTGACTTAGAAGTGCGATCGGAATTGAATTTGGAGGTCCAGTGTAGAATTAGGCTTGAATTGGCGAAGTTTGAATTTTGGCGAATTCCGGTTGATAGGTGAGATTTTGATCCGGGAGTCGGAATGGAATTCCGAGAGTTTCAATAGCTTCGCTAGGTGATTTTGGATATGTCTGCAAATTTTCAGGTCATTCGGACGTCGTTTGGTCGGGTTTTTTATCGAATGTGAGTTTCGGAAGTTATAGTTGAACTTAGGCTTGAATCCGTCGTGATTTGATGATTATTGTGCTAAAGGTCGTGTTTTTATGATTGGAACATGTTCGTATGATGTTTTGGAGTAGGTTGGTGGTTTTGGTTGGGGTCCCGGGGGCCTCGGGGTGATTTCGGGGGTTTAAACGGATCATTTTTGGTTGGCTAGGAGATCAGATTTGCTGTCATAAGTGTTGCAGATTTTAAGGCATCGCGTTCGCGTGGTGGTGGACGCGAACGCGTAGAGGAAATTGGAAGTCTGGAAGTTTGGCCTTTGCGTTCGCGAAGGTGTTGATGCGAACGCGTAGTGGAGGAAGCTGGATGATCGCGTTCGCGATAGGTGTTGCGCGTTCGCGAAGAAGGAATTTGGGACCAGTGATTTTTGTTGTACGCGTTCGCGTGAGGTGAGGTCGCGTTCGCGTGGGTTCTGGTCTTTGGTCATCGCGATCACGAGTGGCAGGTCGCGTTCGCGTAAGAGAAATTTGGAAATTTAAAATAATGCTCATCGCGTTCGCGTGGGTAGTGTCGCGAACGCGATGAAGGAAAACCTGGGCGGACAGAAGGGTTTTATAACATAACATCCGCAAGCAAAAATCATTTTCCACCATTGTTGAGCACATTTTGGAGCTATTGGACGAGAGAGTAAGAGGATTTCAACTAGGTTTTGATTGGAGGTAAGTTTTATGAGCTAATTACGTAATTTTATGGAAGAATCATCATCTAAATCTCTGAAAATTGGGTGAAAATTGGAGAATTTAGGGCTTGGGTTTTGGTATTGAAAATTTAGAATTTGAAAGGGCTATTGGACTCCAATTTTGATTAAATTTATATGTACGGACTCGTGGTGAGACGAGGATTCCGAAAATATGAATTTCGTAATTTTTCGAGAAGTGGGCCCGGGGCTCGTGTTTTGCCAACTTTGTGTTTTTGGGTATTTTTCGAGTTCTTTCGATTGGGTTATGATCCATTAGCCTATTTTAATGTATTCCTTGTGATTTTGATCAGATTCGACACCCGTGGAGGTTGATTCAAGAGGGAAAGGCTTAGCGTTCTAGTCTCGTGACCGGTTCGAGGTGAGTAATAGATGTGGATGATGACCTGAGGGTTTGAACCCCGGTATATCACACTGTGACGCTATATTGAGGCGAGACACGCACTCTACGGTGAGTGCGGGGTCGATTGTGATTGGGGACTATGGCGTAGTCCGCCCGAGTGGTATTGTACTGTGTTGTTGGCTAAAAATGAATCGGTAAACCTCCTACTTGGATGGTTATGGATATATTTGGGCTGCATGCCGGTTATTTGGATCCCGTGAGGATTGTTATCACTGTTTCTATGATTTATAGCATGTTTTCATGATATCAGTCCTGAGCTAAACACTGTCTAAATATGACTGGCAAATTCT